>JABCKS010000269.1:0-23549 GCA_018851325.1 Termitomyces sp. DKA19 | reverse complement strand
CCCGGGATGTGCCGGGCGGCGCAAGGGGCCGCGGATTGGCAGCGCGAGCAGGCGCGCGTCGCGGATCGTGCACGCTGACGACGCGCATCGAGCGCGGCGTGGGTTTGCGGCTGCCCGCAAACAATGGCGGTCCATCGCTGGCCGGGCTCTCTGGCGGCGAGTGCAAGGCCGTCGACGCCGGCGCGGGCGGCAGCGGTCTCCCCGGCAGCCACGACGGGTAGCCCTCTGAGTCTTCAGACATCCTGCGACGCGGCTGTTTTTCGCACAGGCCTCTTGCCTGTGAAGAAAAGTTCATTGCGTCGTTAGTAATCTATTTTCTTTTTTTGTGAGAGCTGGGAACACCGCTGGCCTCGTGTGTGATGGGGGTGGGAGCCAAAACGCCAACCATGCTCGACTTCAACAATGCCCATATGGGGCAGGTCGAAAGTGACTTGCCGTTTTCGTAACCCTAACCCCCGCCCATCGACGCCGTCATCAATATATTCTTCCGATGGAACCAAGTGGGTCCATTCGATCGACAGGTACTCGAGGGGCACTTGGGATTGCAGATAACATTGTTAAATGAACAACCCTCCTCAAACATCCAAATCAGCAGGGGCCATACTGGAAAATGGGCCAATGATCAGACACCCTCAGACCTTAGCTGCTGGTGTCTCTAGAATGGCCTTCGATGGCACTAAAAATAATTCAGCACTGTATCAACATCTATTTTGATTGAGCTGCATCTGCTGAGCAAGGCTGAACATAGTTTTGTTGGGGCAACCTCAAGCGCCAATAGCACGCAAATACCTAACTTTTCGCACAATCGTAATTGTAGGTATCATGAAAGAAGCAGCAAGATAGCTCCATATTGAATGGTCGGCGCTATTGACGTCACGCGGAACACGGAACCTCGGAAACCGTGTTTCCTAATCTCGTTCCCAAAGCGGCCAAGGTAGAGGTGGCGTAACTTCCAATAGAATTCATGAAGCTTGGGTTACTAATACTCAGACCGTACGTACTACATAAGTGGACGAACCTCGGAGAATCAACAATCAGCATGACGCATTCGTAAAGTGACGACACCACCTACTTAGCTTGCGATCAAGTGACTAGGTTTGACTTTTGTGCCACGTACCATACTTTGATTCGCTTTGTATCGGCTTGGTTCAAACTTGTGATGCCAACAGACGCAAACGGCCGCTTGGAATAAGGATTAGCGGAAACCCCTCCATGAGCACAACCTTCTCCGTGTCAATGGGAGAGGTAGATTGGGATCTTCTGTCGTCCTACGTGGGTATTTTGACTTTGGCGTGTGCCTCCGTTTATGCTGGGTCGTTTGGGTCCCTACCCGTGCGTTTTCCCGTGGACAAAGAAGACGAAGAGGTCGTTACAGAGCGCATGTCTTCGAGCGATGCATGGCTATTTCCTGTAGTGAGGCGCTACCCACTACCTTTTTGCTCAGGAATGTAACCCATTCCGCCCAGTTTGGATCCTTCGCCTTGTTTGGCTTCTATCTGGTGATCAAGTATCTTGGAAAGGAATGGATCAACTGGTTTCTTGGATGGTACTTCTCCGTGGCAGGTGCGGTAAGCGTTTGGAAGGTGTGTTACAACTTACCCTATGCCTGCTGCATTTACCATGCTGATCCTTTAACATGAGTCATTGACATCCTTGACACGGTATACCTTCGGCGAGGAGTCTTGGAAATGTTTCGACAAGATAAGTTTCGTCGTGGAGAAGGGTTCAACTAGTACGTCCTGGCTTGCTGACGTAGTCCTTGATCTAAATCTTCCGTAGCTCTCGGATCTGTATCATGGAGGACCCCTTCACTCTTTCTGCTTCCTCTTGCGGTCATCCCATCGGCGCTCTCATCTTTTTCCAAGACCTATGGGAAGTCGGCGTTAATAACGGACATTATGGGACTCTCATTCGCACACAACGCAATCTCATTACTCAAAATCGACTCGTTCGCTACCGGTGCTATCCTTCTAACAGGTTTGTTCTTCTACGACGTCTGGTGGGTGTTTGGAACAGAAGTGGTAGGTATGTTGGTGCAGTGAAAGTAGCACTGACGTCTTCAACGTTTTGTTAGATGGTCAAGGTGGCGACGACGCTGGATGTGCCGATCAAACTCCTTTGGCCAAAGTCGCTGTATTTTTCAGGCCACCGTGGATATACGATGCTAGGTTTGGGTGACATTGTAATCCCGGGTACACTGATAGCATTTGCGCTCCGATATGACTTCCATAGAGCTTTGCAATCCAACAAGATATCGAGGCAAGGGTCTTTCTCCAAACCGTACTTTTATGCTACTTTGGCGGCGTACTTTCTGGGTCTTGTGACGACCGTGATTGTGATGCACAACTTTAAAACAGCACAGCCGGCACTTTTGTATCTGAGGTGCGGCTGTTACACGGACTTCGAGGTGTGGTAGAGACTGATGCGATGGTCTAGTCCTGCTGGTATCGTGTCCTTCTTTATAACAGCGGCCGTTCGAGGTGAACTCCGAGAGGCTTTAAGATGGAGTGACGTTGCGGAACCCGTTCCAGGTCAGACCAGTGCGAAGAAAGTGGACTGAGATCAGTTGGACGGACTGCGCCTTGTGCTTTTCTGGATATCTCTTCTGCAACACAACTCCTGCTTCCAAATACCGCTACGATTCATGCATATCATTCAAAACTGTTGTAGATAGACTTCGGGAAATCTCAGGGTAACCACGGATAGTGGTAAGCGACTGAATTACTACCGTTGTAAATAGACTTGGTCAGGAAATCTGGTAAAGTGAGCAAGTAAGTGAATGTAGTTTATAAGATAAGAATAGCGACGGAAAGGTTGGAAATTGTCAGTATCTGTGACAAAACATGGTATTAGGAGGCAGAGAATCCTCTCTCAACAACCATGCCATCAAGGCTCTAGCACAGATGGCCAAGTACCGATGTCCCAATTCGTGACCAAGTAGGAGACTGCTCGTGTGCGTTTCCATGTAGAACAACGTTAGACATATTTCTCAGCACCCACAAGGGACACAGCCCATCATGCATTAGCGACGTGGCTTGTCCTCAACCAAGGCTCGGCCGACATTTTCCCCTCGCGTAGGCTAACAGTGTCGTGGGTCCGTGTGCTTATATCGTCCATGTTCAGTACGGTAACTTGGTCACAAGGCTGCTGCCAGTACCGCCAGTGGCATAGAAAACCCCGGATGAGTCAAGGATTTCTCACCCATCGAGGTTATATACGTCTAATGCACCGCTACTAGTCATTGATGTGGGGCTGAAGACGGCAAGGTGGAGGGATGCAGAGGCCGAGAGAAGAAGCTCGCACGATCAGAAAAGAGAGGTTTTTGTATATGTGGGTTTCTTTGAGATAATAATTATATATGCAATCGTAAGGCGTCAGTTGGCATCCCCATGGATAATATATAAGTACGATAAGTGTAAGTTGTGGACAGGACTTGTGAGTGAACCTGGTTTCCGTCAGAGTCCCACATGGGACCTCTCCATCGACATTATATATGGGGCGATTAAAAAGGCGAGCCTTGCAATATATTTGTTGGACGGAATCAAGCCGTGTGCACGTGGGCGCATGGAAGACGACGTCGTGTGGCCAGAATGTGTCAAGGACGGGAATTCACATTCCATAAACCCCCAGAGAAGGACTCCTCAATTTGTGTGAATGGATTACGGACTTTGAGGTTGCGACCTTGAGCGGCACTTCGAGAAGACTCAACTCCACACACAAATCTGATATTATCGCAAAATGCAGCTGCTGTTGAATGCAGTAGAGCCCAGGCTTGCTGCCCATACTCAATCTGGGGTCAGTGAGATACGTATTGGACGTTGGACTGTCACGAGTACACTGAATCTGAATCCAAGTGCGTCCTATTGTCGAGTTCTGAATATATGTACGGGAACCTTCGAAGGCTCTGCTTTTTCTTCTATAAGTTTGATCGATCGGGATCTGACAAAAAAGCGCGGAAAAAAAGACGCAGGGCAACTGACAGGTTGTGAAATTCATGTGAAGGTCAGAAAAGGGTGTAGGGCGAATGCGGAATACGAGAGCAAGGCCTGTCTCTCAGGGTACACCAGCCTGGGTAGAGCGACAGGAAGATACCGGTGGAATTTGGAGTTCAGAGAGATTCCTTGGGCATGCGATGATCAATAACCAGTCGTTACCTTTCTCATTGACATCAAGACCCCTGATACCAGGGCCAAGCGGCCAAGCTTGTTGTGACAAGTACCGTGACAGGGGTCTTCTGGGTACGGTCCGGATGTTTGTTGTTGAGTCCGTATTCACGCCGATTTCTCCTCTCAAGCCTGCACATTGTGCAAGCCGTCTGCGAGTCTACGGGTCGCCTCCCACCACTTTTCTGGTTCTTTTGTCATATCTCCGACTCCTTCGTATACAAGTTGTTACATAGGATTCGACCTCCAACGTTCAACGACGACTGCATTGGGTTTCTAGAACATCTGCCGGTGTCCATTTCAGCATCTGTAACTCATGGAGAATCCCGCAACCTCTTCACGACGACATATCGATCACACTAACTCCAATGGCCAGCTTCACACCAGAGTCTGGTCTCCAGTCTCTCGTTTGACCCTCGACACCTCTCTGTCAGATTCATCTAACATGAACCATCACTCATCGTCTGTCCATGCTCCTCCATGGTCTCATAGCCTGAATCTGGGACCTGGGAATGACTATCTCCTGAATGATCTTTTGAACCACAATTTGGGCTCAGATCTACAACTTCCTATACAGAATAGTAGCTACGTGAATGATTGGGCCCATTCATATCCATCGCCCATCCATTCCAATGCTCTTGCACCTCTTGTGCCTAATGTTTCTATCCCATCTGCTTCTTCATCTCCGCCTGGGACACCGAGTCTCTCAAGCTCTTACCATAGCCCCCACGTTTCTAGCCTTTCCCAGTCAGGCTTGCCTGGTTCCTGGTCCTACAGTAATTCATCTACACATCTCAAATCTCGCCCAGGATATCCTTCGAAGGATTCAAAGAATCCTCTTTCACGGTCTTCAGAAACTAAGGCTAAGCTTGCGAAAGGTGTGTCTCAGCCGACTATTGCCCCATTCTAGTCCCCTGATGTTTTAACAGCAAATCAATCGATCACTGCCGAATCACTTCATAGGACAAAGAGTGGACCCAACGTAGCTCAGGCGTCTGGTCCCTCTCTCGGCCACCAATTACATGACAGTTTACATGGAACACATGTTCATTCTCATCTGCCAACAGGTGAGCGCTTAAATCCTCGCCTGCCGCCATCACTATGGATGTCCCCTGCCCATAATGCCTCTTTCCCTTCGCCTTCAACATGTAGGCTCAACAATTACACGTCTGCTCCTCTCACAGGGCCCATGCTTCCGTCCGATAGGGGCCTCTACGAACGATCTCCTGTATCATCCAAGTCCCCGAGCCTCACCTCGAAATCGACCTTGTTCACGGACATCTTCTCGGAAGAATTGTTTGCCTCAGCGGGAAACCCTTTATCTCCACAGGGAACTAGTCCCTTTACATCACCCAGAATCATTGGTTCCCCTGTGTTACACACAAAAGAAATAGAGCCTGACCCCGCGCAACTTGCGAAGGAGGACCCACTAGCCACGCAAGTGTGGAAAATGTACGCACGAACGAAGGCTACTCTGCCTCATGCACAGCGGATGGAGAACCTGACTTGGAGAATGATGGCGTTAGCATTGAAGAAGAAGAAGGGGGAGGATGACGAAGCAGCGGCGAAGGAACAAGAAAACGAGAAGAGTGATTCCGGCCACGATGCCCAGGCTGTCATCAAATCTGAACAAGTCCAGACATCGGATCCAGAATCCTCGAGACAATCTGATGAGCGGGGACGACGGATCGACAAAGGAAAAGCGAGGGTACGAGTTGTCGGATTCGATGGTACGAACCAAGATGGTTTCGATGAGCCTGAGTGCGTCTTTCTTCGCCCTTCTCGCCTTGTCTAAGCTGTGTTCTCCAGCGTTGTGCCTATGGATTGGCGAGCAATGAGTAGATCAAGGTCGAGGATATCGATGGACTGGCGCCCAGCAAGTCGGTCAAGATCGCGCCCGCCTGACTCTGGTCGGACTTTTGACCAGCATGGATTACTCAATATGGCGCCATTCGATGCACGCTATGCGTTTCCCAGTAGCGATGACGGTTTTAAATCACCCGAGAATTCAAGCTACTTAAAGGGGCCTCCGAAAGTCACATTGTCGACGTCTCCCAGTCTACCTATATCTGGGAGTATCGCTGGCCCGTCGATGTTGTCATTGAGCTACGGCCGGCGCAGCCCACCGTCCATTGTAAACCATGCACCGGAGTTGCCATCTGTATTTGAAGATCAAGCGGAAGCCGGCCCGTTCCCTGAAGTGCGGTTCCTCAATGCCTCTAACCTGAATCCTACTTTGGCTGCCATTGATAGTCCTGTCTTTGCACCTTCTTCCCTGCCTTCCACTGGGATACACGGTCTGTCCAGAATACCATCGGCACCGTATGCCCATGCACCTCCCGTCGAAGAGCGATCGTTCCCTCGGCATGTTCGCAAGACTAGCTTCGATCATACTGTTTCCAGGGAAAGTATCATGGCTGGTTTGGGCGGACGGCACCAAGTGAACGGCAAGCCACTGCCGCCTGAGAACCTCATTGGCCAGAAACGACGTGCCGAGACCCCACATTCGGAGAGCTTGTTACGCGCTGACCCTTCTATCGTTCGTGGTAGCGGTACTCTTTTACATACTGAAGAATCAGAGGTGGACAATATCCCATTCCCTTCTGGAATGTTCAATTTCTCCTTTCCTCCATCTGAGACCTTGTTTTCTCTTCCTTCCGCATCGCTTTCTTCACCTGTGGGCAGGCAATCTGACTTTAACCCCTACCGTTCACAATCACGGCAACAGTCCTCTGGTCAGTCCCCGATCACCAGTCAGGTATACTCTTCATCGGAAGCAGCCTCCCAAACTTCTACAAACGCAGGTTTGTCAGCTGCCGCAGCAGCAGCTAGCGCAGCCATGGCGGAAGGGTATGCTTCCCTGAGTGCCGTGAATCTGGCAGGTGTGGATGAAGGACTGCTTGATTACGGACAACTGCTCGGTTTGATGTACCCTGGCCTTGATGCCAAGAATCCGTATACCCACGTTGATCCCGCTCAGATTCTCGCAGGACAAGTTGACAACGGTGGCAGAACAGGGCCTGGTAATACTGGCAGCGGAAGAGGTGTTCTTGGCGGGTTCACCCACTTGCATGCTAGCCCTTCGAGTGATGGCCGGGGCAATGGTACCGGATCGAGTGCAGATACGTCGCCTGAGCCTCATAACATCTCGAACGCGTCTACACCACCATCAGCGGAAGGCGCACCTAGTTCGTCTGGCCAGGCGGCAATGATAGCCAATGGAAGGAAGTACATACCTTTGAAGCAAGAAGCTGCTCAAAGGAAAGCTTCACTTCCTGCAGCCAATTCCAATTCGCCAGGAGAGCTTCGATCATCATCCAATACACCTGATATCGCAAGTGGGGAGAAGGGTGCGAGTGACGAAGGAGAACAGCCTCAAACGTCGTGTACGAATTGCCAAACGACGAATACACCATTATGGAGGAGGGACCCTGAGGGTCAGCCGTTGTGTGCGTACCTTCGATCCCTTTTAGAAAGGAACCAAGTGCTTATGCTTTGATTTTCCCAGGCAATGCGTGTGGTTTGTTCTTCGTAAGTGCTTATTGTGTCACGTTTCAATGCGTGTTGATTGATATGATGTCAAGAAACTACACGGTGTTGTCCGTCCGTTATCTCTCAAGACCGACGTTATCAAGAAACGGTTCGTACCTGGCTCTGTCTCGTGCCAATGCCTCTGATTTTTTTTTTCGTTCCGAACAGGAACAGAGCGTCCGGGGCGCAAAGTAATACACGAAAATCTTCCCTTCCAAAGATTGCTTCATCCACTTCCCGACCTCGTTCGCAATCTGGCTCTCTGCTGACCGGTGTCGGAAGGGGCACCCTAGCAGTCCGGGCTAGCGCAACCGTGACTCCGACTTCCGGCGCGGTGTCTCTGAAGCGACAGAGGCGGAACTCAGCCGGATTGCAAACAGACACATGAGACAGTCTGATGGTAATTGACCCTTTTGGTTGATCATTTATGACTTTGTAGTCCACCCTAAATACTATTATGGTACAATTATATTTATTACTCTTGTACGAGCTGTATATTAGTGTTCAACATGGTGGAATAAAGCTCCGATGATTATTGGCTATTTTCATGATGGCAAGTGACATGTTGATGTGAGAAGGATTGGCATTATCTCTCTAGATTTGTTCAGACTTGATCTGCGCACATTGTTTGCCCATCCTGGCGTCCGTATTCCGCCAGAATGCCGCTCCAATGCGAACGTTACAGCCATCCACCGCATACCCGAATGGCCTTGAGCCTGTTGAATCCAAGGATATAAGTGGAGGCAGACCGCTGAACCGCCGGGTGTCACGTACCGACCTCGATTTCGAGCAAGCTTTGCGCGGAGAAGGTACAGTCATGCTCAAAGAGGGACTAGACGTCAACTGTCTTGGTGTCGACACAAGTCCTTCCCCGATGCACGCGAGTTCCACTTCATCTACTCCTGCGCGCCAATACACGCCTCGAAAGCAACAGCCGGCAACGCCAAACATTGTTCCACCGACTCCAGTTCCAGCTCCTGTACCTTCTGCGACTCAGAATGAAGGTTCACCATCCCAGTCATCTTCTTCCCAGGACGTGTACTACGATGCGGAAGACACGACGCTAGCTACGACAGAACGACAGACTAATCGCCGTTCTATGTATCGCTCAACAGGTACATCTAGTAGTCCTGACCTAGCAACTCTTTTACGCAAAGCAAAGGAGAAAGGTGGTGTCGTTGGTGCACAACATAAGAGGGAGAATCGACGCGAGTCTCCACCTTTACCGACCGAACGACCATCGACCAGCGGGCGACAGCGATCATCAACAACAGTATCTTCCAACCCCTCGACCCCTCAGTCAGCGCCAATTGGCAAAGGCAGATACAAATCTCCCAAGCATGAAACTGGTTCGGATTGGATACTTTCAAGTCCTCGTTTAAAGGAGAATGGAACAATCAAAGTCCGTAGTTTGTTTATGATCTATTTAACATGACATTGATGTTCATCAGGCGTCCAAGTCGTCTGTTAGGGCCAAAACAAGTGCCTTTCTGGGTAAACTAATGGGCCAGAGTAGTGGGACACAACGGGAGCGATCCGTACGGGAAAAAGACTCGATAGTTGCTCCTCTGTCACTGAAATTTGATTACCAACAGAAAACTGATGCCACCCTACCGTCAACACCGCATCACGAAACACCCTCTCTCTTCGATGCCTTTGCACCACCTGTGCCACCCATACCGATAGAACACCAGCAGCGGACTCCTGTTGGTTCACCTATAGCAGATATTTTCACCAGCTCAAACGCTCTGCGCTCACCCGATACGCCTAAACCTTTACTAAATGTCACGACCAGCGTGAAAGAAGAAGATGATCCAGAGGAGCGTTCTATCGTGTTTGTGGAGCGGACGCTAATGAACGAGGACGAAAATCCAAAATATGCTTTAACAAGTGCCGACAAAACCAAAAAGCGGCGAAGTAGGAGCATCAGTGAGAACGAACTTAAAAGAGTCGTTATGACAGTCGCATCATCTCAGCCCGCAGCAACTATAGAACACAGACCTTCAGAACCACGTATCGGTGATATATCTTTTACTGGGATCTTAGACGATTTCAAAGGTGAACTTTCTCAACTAGACCCGGCATGCGGTTTGTTGGATCTTCAAGATCCATCTACTCCTGGACGCAAAGCTGCGGTCCGATCAGCTACTGACGGCCTCCATCCGAATTCCAATGTCCGCCCAGAGATCAAGAAATCGAACTCAGTACCAACACCCCCGACAACCCCCATGCTGACGCTTCAGATACCATCTCATCAACTTGAGACTGACCCTCCCAAAAAAGATAAAACCTTCTTCCCTATCGTTCCTCCGCGCACTACCTCTCTTCAAATGCCACGCCCGACTGCGCGTCCTACCTCCATGATAGGTTCATCACGCACTACCTCGAGGCATGCCTCAAGCCCACTACGATCAAGAAATGGGCCTACCGCCAACCCATCTACCGGAAGCCCTCGAGAGACAGCCCGGCTTCGGACGCTTCATCGCTCAGTAGCATCCAGTTCAGAACCCTCGCTCATTCCAAACGGGGAAGGTACTCATGCATGTGAGGTCCGCTACTACATGGATATAAGCGCGTGATTGACCAAATTCATTATTGACCAGTACCCTCTCGTAAAGGCTCGCAACAAGACCTGTCAATAAATGATTTGACTTTGGCTCGCTTTCCTTCTACAGCTCATTCTAATGCACTCAATCCAGCCGAGGATTCTGTCGAGATGGAAGCACGTGCGAAGGAACTTGCTTCTCGGTGTTGGGCAGAGGACGAAGATTTCTTGGCGAAGGAGAAAATTGCAGAGTGGCTTGGCGGGCAGTGCGTACAGCATTGTTGAAAAAAAAAAAGTAAAAAGTGCTCACTCTTGCCGCAGCGGTCGTATTAATAAATTAGTACTCCACCATTATGTTAACTTCTTTGACTTCGCTGGCCTGAGGTTGGACATGGCCTTCCGGTGAGTTTTGCGCTTAGCTTTATTTTTTCACGACTCAAGAGTGTTCCAGTCGTCTTTGCTCTAAACTCTATCTCAAAGCCGAAACACAACAGGTGGACCGTATCCTCCAGGAATTCAGCTGCCGCTACTGGGAATGTAATCCAGGGGCCATTTATGGCAGCGCCAGTGAGACACCGAGTCGTCCATGTGTCTCTTTACTAACACACTCCAAAGACATTGTCCATTCAGTCGCTTACTCCCTTCTTCTTCTCAACACTGATCTTCATGTCGCTGATCTAACAACGCGGATGTCCCGTAGCCAGTTCGTTCGCAACACTGTCACTGCCATCCAAATGTCCCTTCAACCTACCTCTCCAACAAATTTTTCAGTGTCAGATCTCACGTACGATGACTGCAGTAGTGTTCGCGGACCTCCTCAAGATGGGAGTGAACCTCACATCCGTCCGAAGCGGAGCGATAGCATAACGAGTTGGAATAGTGTGTCCAAAGAAGGCGTAATGATAACCCTTCAGAAGGAAGCGAACGGCAGTACGCCATCGGTGCAAGTATCTAACGTTCATGAATCTCGAACAAGTCTCAATCATGCTCCTGGTCGAGGATGGGAAACTGATATGGAAAGTCTTCTCAAGGTCAGTCTTTTGTGGCAGGTGCCAGGAGAATGAGTCGCCTGTTCTTAAAGTGGCGTGTTAGGAGATGTACAACGCTATCAAGAGCCAGCAGATATTGCGACCCCTCACCTCTAGTATCACTCAGTCTCCAGCAAGCTCAAATACAGGAGGAATGGTGATGCGCAATCGTAGCTTACGCAGTCAGCCAGATAGATTGACGACCCTAAAGCGAGGCAGCATACGAGGACTACAGTCTATCCTTGTCCCTCAGGGTGCCAGCCCTTACAGTAGCAATAGCAGCATAGATGGTCGTGTTAGCCCTTCGCCTAGCTTCTCTACATCTACCCATGAGGTACGATTCCAAATCTTCTTTTTCTACTTCTACTGATAAACATGTAAAGGCTATGTATAATTCGAGTCCTTCCTTCCTTACTCCTACCCTGGGTTTCGCCTCGAACTTGTCACATACTATCATACGCGAAGCTCAGGAAGATGATGACCGCAGTACTCGTAGCGACGCGTCCGACGATACTACGATAAGTATCAGCGACGAGGAGCTAGCCCTTCTAGGAGCGCCCTGGGCTAAAGAAGGTATACTTTGCAAGAAACAGTACTGGGAGTCTACTGGCAAGCGGGCACGTGACAAATCTTGGATGAATGTGTTCGTTGTCATTCAGAAAGGCGAGTTGAATATGTTCACATTTGGCGACCACTCGAGTGGTGCCACTGGTACTTTCGGGGGTGGTAATTGGCTCGTAAGTCGATATCATGCCCCTTGTACATGCCACTTATCACGAGTATTCAAGGCTAATGCCCAATCAGTCGGGCAAGTTCATCTCGCCCATTCCTTAGCTCATTCTCTTCCACCACCGGGATATAACCGCCAACGGCCCTATTGCATGGTTCTTACCATGGCAAACGGTGCCGTCTATTTCTTCCAGGCAGGCACTGAAGAGCTGGTCAACGAATGGGTCTCAACATGTAATTACTGGGCCGCTCGAACGAGCAAGGAACCTTTAACTGGGGGTGTGTCCAATATGGAATATGGCTGGAATCGTGTGCTCGACACCCTTCCCAGTGGCCGTTCTCAGCCAGAAACTGAATCTGTCAAGGATTATACAGATGCCATGAGCGTCAAAAGTGGGCGAAGTACTCGCAGTAGATTCGGTGGATGGAGAGATGGACCAGCAACCGTTCGGGCAATGCACTCACCTTGGGCTGAGAAGACGACGATCAACGACTGGAAGGCTCCACTCCCCCCGATCGTGTCCAGCGTTCACGATGAGGAAACCCAGCTTGAGGCTCTTAAGAAGCATGTTTTGAGCATGAAGAAAGACTTGGAGAAACATAACGACTTGCGCGAGCCTATGACAGTCCTGGTATGTATGCGATCGCTTTTTCGCCGCACAACCATTGGCTTACCACAGGAAAATGTAGTATCAGCCTAGAACAGCTAACGCAATTAAGTCCCAGTCGAACTGGGAGAAGAAGAGCCAGTGGCTGCTCACTGAGATCGTGAAATATGAATCTTACATCGATTCATTACAAGCGGCAATGTCACTACGGCTTAAGAAGAGGGGAGAGAAAGGTAGGTCATGTCTTTCATGTATCCTTTTTTTAATTGGATTCATCTCATGAGGTACAATCTAGCTTTAGAAAGAGCATTAAATGGAACAACTGCGGACGCATCATCTGTAGTAATGAAAGCGAAGTGGAAAGGACCAAAGGGAGATACCATTTGTGAAGAACCAGAACCTTCGGTACCAGGACCTTCGCAGCGGTTTGACACTCAGCTGCATCACAGAGCAGGGGACGAAGGGACAGAGGACTAGTTTATATACGATGGTGTATGTGCTTATGCTTCTCTCTTCCGTGCTTTTTAGGACCATATGTACTTGTTTTCTTTGTTACATTTGTTTTGATCTTTGATTTGCGTTTCAGGAAAATCTGGAGACATGATAATACCCTTACAATACAATTATGTTCTGTTACAAGACCTGAATCAGCATGGGCCGTATTTGGCCGCTGCAATATGTGCTGCGAGGCCGCTAGCATCTGTCTTCGGGGTGAAAATTGATCCCCCCTACCCATGGGTCAGGAAGAGAGACTAGGTAATAAGGTTGGTTTTCTTACCTGATCTGGTGCATACCACACAGATCCAACGATGTTGTTGGCATTGGTTCCATAATGATAGACCGCTGAGGTTTGTGAGCCAAGCCAACTGCTGTACTTCGCCATGCGAGTAGCATCGTTAGCATAATCGAGGTAGAACTGAAGATGTTTCGTCCATATTCCCTGCAATGAGAGTCCATCCATATGAGAAACTCGGAAGTCACGTCGTGGAGTTACCTTGAAGATTTGCTTTCACAGAAATAATTGAGAACAGATCTTTGAGAATCTGGAGTTTCAGTACAAACCTGATCTTGGTTACAGACTGGTCCTCCGGCCACAGCGTCGTCACAAGACTCTCTGAGGACGTTGTCCGTAGAAAGGTGAGCAATGGTAGCGTCTAGTGTTAGTTCCGCCTGCGTGAGAAGGGACAAATTACCCGTGGCAGCATAGAGCGCTCCCAAACCAGATGCGACGACACCCTTCTAGGATGTTTGTAAAACAGATTAATATTTCCGAGTTGCTCACTTGATTATAGGTCCAAGTAGTCTAAGTCATGATTATCGTGAAGTAAAACGGATCTAATTAGATGCAGTTTGCTTACCTGTCCGTTATTCTGGCAATTATCAAAGTTCAGTCCGTCATTCCATAGATTTTGGGAATTGCGCATTCCACTTCCACTAACTGAAAATCAACGTCAGTATTGCGCGGCAAGAATCCCGATCTTAGACTTACGCCATGACCACGTCTTTCAAACGAGGGTCAATCCATGAATTCCTCTGAAATCAAAACAATCTCAAACCTTGAGCGCATTGTCAAGGTAATTTTGACCGCTGCCCCTGAGAAAACCCTCAGCCGAGAGCCGAAGAAAGAGTTCATTCGTAATGGCGTTTTTGTATGTATGGGCGGTTGACCACCAGACTATGAATTCAATGCGTGTCAATTTATCAATGGGCAGAAATGGGTTACCTCCACCGCCGCATGTATCATCCCACTGTGCGGCAATGATGTCATATATCTTACTGGCACTGTTCTACAATATCGTTCATCGTTGGCGCCGGCTTTTCCATTGGCGAGGAAGAGGTGTCTTACGACATATGCGCTGAAGTCTTGGCCTCGACTGTTTTTATAATCGGCGATCTTCCACAAAGCCAGCACGATCCACTTTCGCAGACGCATCAAGATAGCGGAATTAGTAGGAGAGAAGGGACCTGCATACTCCAGCTTCGTCGTTGCTTCCTGCTAATATACTCTCCCAATTGGTATTGCTGTTCAAGGCAGACCTCCCAATAAAGGATGTGTCGGCAACTGTTGAAAACTGATCCGTTCCCATTGCAAGCATCAGGTTATGGAGGTCTTCGAGGGTGTTCTGGAGAGTGATGAGATATTTCTAGAAACGAGGTCAAGGGATGTGATTCACGGCATCGGTCCAAAGTGATCCACCGTTGTATTGACCAGTTCCGACATCAAAGTAAGTGCTTTGAAGCGTTGAAGCGACGGACTACGAAAGATAGTCAAAGCGAGCAATTCTCAAATATGACGGCGAAAATGTACCAAAGCGGTGTTTAGAGTGGCTTGACATTGGGCTCTCTTCTCCCCTGTACTAGAGGGAGCCGCCACTGTAGAAAGAATTGAGAGCACACCAACTTTGGATCGGAACAACATAGTAAGTAGAGCCTTCGATCTTCAGCTTACAGGCTGGTATTGAGGATCTTTGGGTCCTTATATACAAGATACGAGGCGGACCGAAGCCATTGGTATCATTTTAAGTCCGAGTTGTACCAATACGAGCTTTGTTAATCAAATTGAGCCCACGCGGTAAAGCGGGTTTAGTTCCTTCCGCATATGAAATTATGCAAACGGAAAAAGATAGAGGGGGCGGTCGCGGGAGAAGCAGTTATCTTGTTAATTGTGTTGTCAGATGACATGCATTCAAGAACACTGGAAGCTATTGATTCAGTTTGATTATTCGGGACGAAAACCGAGGACGAACCATGATCGTTGACCGCCAGGCGGTGATCCGTTGGAAGTGGGCCGAATGCGCCATTGGACAAAGCCAAAGCTGCAATTAATGAAGATTATGATTAGG
Organism: Termitomyces sp. DKA19; assembly: GCA_018851325.1. Taxonomy (NCBI): domain Eukaryota; kingdom Fungi; phylum Basidiomycota; class Agaricomycetes; order Agaricales; family Lyophyllaceae; genus Termitomyces; species Termitomyces sp. DKA19. The sequence goes on along the minus strand of JABCKS010000269.1, from coordinate 8,102 downwards.
AGACTCTTTTCACCCAAGTACTAACGCATTACAACTGTTGCGGCCTAGTTGTGACCAAACACTCTTGCACCCGATGTTGCATGTGAAATCGTTTCAGTGAGTCTAATATTAAATATGAAACTTGAAAAGGGGATAAGAATTGTATTGCGATGAAAGCGCTGTCTAAGATTCCAGCTAAGTACGGATAGTACTGTCATCAGTTTCAACGGAAATCATCGCTCCCGACGATTTCCACACAGGTGCTGGATCTGTCGCGGTGAGGCATGGTGCAACAAATATTGCTGTTGACCATACTGCAGGAATTGTTCTGAGGAATACAGATATCCAGATGATGAGAACCAATACTATAGGGACCGTCAGTGCCTGATTCAAACGCGCTCAAAAATACGTACTCGACCAGATTGCTCCGAAGTAATGGAAGAAAGGGCTGTCAAGCACCTCCCCTAGCTCTACTGAGAGAAGCCCAAAAACACCGGCAGGAAAGACGAGACCCCAATACGCAACCGTGAACGATATTTTTCCCATTCGCGCAACTGCAGAAACCGATAAAATCGATATCATTGTCCATGCAACTCCCATTGCCCAGAGAATCCATGCGCCACAGAAACATACCGAATAGAGAAGGTCACCTGTCAAAACAACATTGGGAAATTTGTCGCTAAGGTGCAAGGGAAGAAGTATTGACAGATTCTGGCCAGCGAGAAGAAGCGAGAAACCACCTTGACCTAGGGGACCTAATGTGATGAATGCTGAAAGTATGAGCGAAGAATCGGGAGGACCATAAAGGACCAAACGCGTGAGGTAGACTGTGAGGATCATGAGAGCAAGGGAAAGTCCCATGATTAAAGCGGTGGTAGAGACGCCCGTCGTGATAAGGGAGTGATATAGGGAGTGATCGATGAGTGCGCTTGTCAACAGACCACCTGTTGACGAAGCGACGATCAAAGTGACCATGGGGAGAACCCAGACGGAGGCCATTCGCGTCAAAGTGTGCGATTGTGTCGTCATCCTATGACTTGATTCAGTTAAATCCTCGAAGTACGAATCAAGCTGGAAAGCCTACATGACATAAAGCATGCCAAAGGCACAGATGAGCGACAACGCCAGGTCCAGCCACCAGAATGCCCATAAAGTATACAAAAAACCCGTTCCCGCGAAAGCCCAAGCCTGGTGGGCCGTAAGTGCGCTGTTGATCAGTGTTGCAGCGCCCATAGGAATTGCTCCGATGAATAAACTCTGGGCTGGATGCGACATCATTTTTTTCCACATCTTTAAAAAGTTAGTAAGCGTCAGAAGGGGTAGGCGAAGACGCGAGCCAAACCTCTGGGAAGAGCCAATATCGAGCAAATGTCATTGCGCAGATCGCCACAAACAGAGCAAGATTGAGAAAGAAGAAGATGAGAGATAGAACCTCAAGGACAAGAGACCCTGCGCCAAAATGAAACCGCGAAACGAGTGCCGATACAACGCCAGTTCCCATTATCACGGTGAACCATGCTGGGGTAAAGTTACTGCGCGGCCATGACGTTTTGAAAAGAGACTGAGTAGAGTAAGATGCTCACCGGACGCATTCCTTGAGACTCTTCCTGCGAGTAGAAACCATTATACATCGATGATCGTGGTGGTTGAAATGAAGATTATCGGGTAAAATGAGGATTATGAGATTCCATTGAATGCTAACGTCACGCTATTCCAAATTCGCCATTCTATTCGAATTTGATACATTTGTAGCACCATATCTCATGTGCCCTGAAGCATGAACAGATAGATCAGAGGCATCTCTGCTCTCGTGATGCATACATATATTACTGTCATGTGTCGCGATGTGAAATGGGTCCGCTATGTGAAATCAGCTTTCCACAACACCATCTGCTCTCTTTCCAGCGTCAAAAAAAAAAAAGCATGGATGGACATGGTATATGTGAAGAAGACTCTACACTAAGATTATAGATTTTTGAAGTTGTTAAGCTATAGAAAATTCACAAGCATGAAATGTGAGCAAGTTTCATGACCCATGTAAGCTTGGTGCAATGAATCAGCAGAAAGAATGGAAAATCTAACTATCCCGAATTCTTTGTTACATACGTAGTGTCTTAAATTTAATTTTCCAAAGCATATCATGAAGTGAAAAGCTTAAGAAAGTTGCTATCTTTCTGTTGGACACCAGAGAGTGACAATTTAGGGGTGGTCTGCCTATGGCTGAGCCAGTGTTGAAGAGTGACTTACACAACCAGACGTCATACTAAAGGGGTTCTCAGCCTGGTCGTTCTAGATCCTAGGGCTAGACTCCATGTCATGAAACTTGTGATCCTGGATGTCTCATAATTGCTAAGGTCTTGTGCAAAAGGCTACTCTGTTCCAGACTTTAAGTCCAGACTCCTCGTAATGTATTCCCAAGGAATGTGCTATGGAGATAAGATTGGCAGAGATGTTGTTAATGGTACTCAGCAACAGATGGGTCTCATCACCTGCCACCTTTTGCCTACCCCCCCCCTCCCCACTCATTACTATGCATACCCACACCCCACTATGCCTCTGGACCCCCTGGAGCAACTCAATGGCTATGCCCTCTCTCAGTTCCAAACCCCCCACATTAACCCCACCCTCTCCAAGACAGCAACAGATTGAAACCTACCTTCAACAGTGTGACAAAATCCTCTGCTCCCTTCACCTCTCCCCTACAGAATTTGCCAGATGCACCCATGCCCTCCTGATTAACCTTGGACACTCTAACACTGCTGGTACTTTGGAGGTATGGGCAGATTGTCTCCTCAATTTTAACAAACACTACCTATAGGGTACCCTCCCAGAAACCACACAAAGTACTCTGGAAATTGACACCAACCTTCAAAACAAACTCTATGCCCTGGTTGAAAAAATCTACACCAGTCTAAACCCCTAGTGCTTTAAGGATCCTGTGGACTCCACCCACTCTTTCTACATGCAGAAGGAGCCTGTTGGAGCACAAACAGAAGCCCCAGCCTTCAACCTCTGCCAGCAAGCCTAAACTCCTGGTGCTTCAAGGATCCTGTGAACCCCACCCACTCTTTCTACATATAGAGAGAGCCTATTGAAGTACAAACAGAAGCCCCAGCCTCCAACCTCTGCCAGCAAGAAGAACTCAATGCAGCATCTGACATTCTGAGATCCCTCAACCCCACCAAAGGACTCTTTGACCAATCTGCTATCTGCACTTTGGGTCTTTCCACTTGCTCCAGGGCCAATACTGTCCCTAGTGCCTTCCACATCTGGAATCAACCCACCAAGCTCAAGCCTCACACCCAAAAAGTTCCATCACTCCTTGGCCAACAATGATGCTGCCTCCAATTACACCCTCTCCTATGTCAATGACACTGGAGCTCCTGGCACAGAACCCACTCCTGGCAATGGAATCTCAGGCCCCTTCCAGGACAGGCCACCCCACTTCAACCTCTATGCTTCCTATGATACTGCCCCTCCCAAACACAACTCTTCCCCACTAAAATGCCCCAACTCCCTCATGTCAACTTCCAGACCTGGGAGCACCCAGACCCCCTTTCCCTACAAATTTTCCCTGACCCCTGCCAAATCCTTTCCTGATTGACCAACACTAATGGCTTTAGACAGTAACCCCTGGAGAGACCCCCTCTTTCCCACTGGGCCCCAGGACCTCCCCCAGGTGGGCAGAGGACCTCCCAATAGTAGACCTCTAGTTAGATGGGGCCTAGCTATGGACAACTTTCCTCTACAACATAGTAATGAAAACAATTATTATTAGTACTACAATGCCCAGACCCCTGCCCCAAAATTCAAACACTCAGGACAATACCTGTGATGCACTAGCTCAGAAAGGAAAACTCAACATATAAAAGCCCAAACCCTTCACTGGCCATGACCTTTGAAAATGGAGGATCTTTCTAATGCAATGCCTTATTATGTGCAAAGCTAAGCCTATCACTTTTTAATTTAAGAGCTCATGGGTAGCCTTTACTACCTTATACCTACAAGGTATTACCTTTGACCACTATATAGCTCTACTCCAATTCAACTCCAATAACTCCATGCTCTCCAACTGGCTTGCTTTCACTCAGGAGTTCTCTAGTAAGTTCAGAGTATTTGACACTATAACAGAAGCCAAGGAGAACTTCTTCCACCTCTGAATGCATAACAATGAACAATTTACCACCTTCATTGTTTGGTTTGAACAAAAAGCCTATGAGACTAGCTGGAACTACAATACCCTCCAATTTGCCCTTTATTGCACCCTACCCCAACAAATCAAAGATGTCTTCTACCTTGTGCCCAAACAAACCACCTACAATGGTTACAAGGCCCTCATTACTCAGGTTGATCAATGCTACTGGAAAGACTGGAGCAAAAATACAACCTCCCAAACCACCTGGAATACTTCTAACAACAACAGTTGGCAACCCAGAGCACCTAATGCTAATTGACCACCCCTGCTGGCAATATTTGTTAATTCCACACCCCATCTCTCCCCTAGACAAGGACCCTCCAGTGCCAACCAACCTTCAGGACCCCACCCTTCTACCTAGCTCAATGCAACCAATCTCTACAATGCCCCAGAACCCTTAGAGGCTACCTCCAATAAATCCCAGGACACCAACAAGGCCCCAGATGCTACTAAAGATCAAGAGGCCCTATGTACAAACATGATTTGGAATACAATATACTGGAAGAGATACAGGAAAAACAACAAAAGGAGGGTGCATGCATTCTTTACAGTGAGTAGGGACATTTCATCAATAATTGCCCTAAACACCAGATGATAGGGCATGCTATATAGAATATTAATGGCAAAGACCAAGACTATTAGTTTATAGAAAATGAGTCAGCAGTTTAGATCTCAAAGATATACTAGACCACAGATTAGACAATGTTTTCTCTGTCCTGGCAGCATCCTTTTGTGTAATGGCTTTATCCTTAGACACCCTCTCAATGCACCACCCATCCTACTCCACCCATACCCTACTCCTCTGCACTACCCTCCCCTTCTCCATAAGCTCAATCCTGACACTGTAGACAGTGGCACTACTGACAACTTCATTAATGAGTCCCTGGCAGCACTTGCTCCACAACATCTCCAGTATCTCCTTACCTCTATCCTCCTCAAACTCCTTGATGGCAACCATACCTCTGTTGGAAATATTACTCATTACATGGAAATGACTGTGACTTTTGCAAATGGACAAACATAGAACCTTTGACTACTGGTCACTAAGTTATATGCCTCTGCCTCCATAGTCCTAGGCTTCCCATAGCTCTACTCTACCAATCCCTGCATTAACTGGCCCAGCCTTATCCTCCACCTTGACTGGAGTAGCCCAACCAGATCTAGCCCAGCTCTTTTCAATATCTTGCCTCACTTCAAAACCCTGAAGGACATCATGAGTAAACTCTGAAACCCTCCCCTTCCCTCCCAGCTCTATTTGAAGTCTACATAATCATTTATCACTGATGTTTGACTTGGAGACTCCTCAATAGTCCTTCCTACCCTTGTTGACAGTGGAGCCTCTGGCACCTTTGTTAGCAACCAGCTGAACACTCCCTAAAGCATGTTGAACAATCTTCTAGAACTCCAACTCTTCAATGGAAGCTCTGCCCTAACCAGAATTACCCAATACCACAATGGTTACTATTGTACTTAACAACAATCTATGCTTCCAGGTCTGGCTCCTTATTACACAACTTCTGGAATTAACTCTAATCATACTGGGGCTCCCCTGGTTATAGGACATCAATCCTAACATTAATTAGAGGGACCTCACTATGTGATTCCTGGGCCTTCAAGCAAGTCTAGCAGCTGCCATCCACCTCTGTCCCCAGTCCCTTATAAACTCCAAGGCCTCCAGCCTTAGTAACCCCAGGTCTGCTTAAGACACCTCTGGAGACAACTCTGAAAGGGAAGAAGGTACCTCTTTGCTCTGGCTGCCCTCAAACAAACCCCAATGGCTTCTCCTTAACATTCCCTAAAATTGATATAAGGGCCTGCAGTACCCCAACCAATGATGGCAACCAACACTGAACCCTGTAGCCATCCCCCCACATCTACTTCCACCAGTTAAGAAGCCCTTGATATTAAAATCATTGGTACTGTCCCCTTTACATGCATCCTACAAGATGGGGCTCCCACCTACCAGCTGCAAATCATACCATCCCTACTAGAAGAGTACCTATATAGCAAAGACTGTCCTGGCAGAACAAAAAATGGAAGAACAAATCCTGAATGAAGTAGTTCCCCTAAAGTACTATGAATTTGCCTGACATATCTCTAAAGGAAGTACAAAAGAACTCCCCCTACACTGCTCCTATGACTACAAGATCAATCTCAATGAAGGCACCTCTCCTCTATTCAGTAAGATCTACAACATGTCTAAAGTCAAACTCTGGGCTCTCAAAGATTACCTAGACAACATGCTCAGCAAAGGCTTTATATGTCCCTTGATCTCTACTGCTAGCACTCTAGTTCTGTTTACCAAGAAGAAGGATGGATCTCTTTGGCTTTGTATCAACTACTGGGGACTCAACAAAGTCACCAAAAAGAACTGGTCCCCTCTCCCTCTGATTGGAGATCTTGTTGACCATTTTCATAGTGCCAAAATCTACACAAAGATAGACCTCTGCTCTGGCTACAACAATGTCTAGTTTGCCCCAGAACATAAATAGAAGACTGCCTTCTATATCCACTATAGCCTGTTTGAGTACCTTGTAATATCTCTATGCCAAACCCAAAAAATGTTCCTTCCACACAACAGAGGTCAAATACCTTGGAGTTATTGTTACTCTGGACAGGGTATGCATGGACCCAGCAAAGGTTAAGGCTATTCTCAACTAGCCCCACTCTGGAACATAAAAGAGATGCAATCCTTCCTGAGGTTTGCCAACTTCTACTAGTGGTTCATTGACAACTACTCTGAGATTACCAAACTTCTCAATCAGCTCACTCAAAAGGACACTCCCTGGGACTGGAATAGTAAGTGCCAAAGTGTGTTCACCCTCCTCAAGAAAGCTTTTACCTCTGCTCTACTCCTCCACCACTTTAACCCCATCTTATCTATAGTACTCAAATGTGACACTTCTAACCATACTATTGCTAGAATATTTTTCCAGTCAAATTCCAAAGAAAAGAACCTCTGCCCCATCACCTTCTACACTCATTCAATAATCTTCACCAAGCTAAATTACAATATCTACAGTAAGAAACTTCTTGCCATTGTCAAGGCCTTCTGACAGTGGAGGGCCTATCTCAAAGGAGCTTTGTACCACATTCAAGTCTACTCCAACCACAATAACCTCCAATACTTCACTATAACCAAGTAACTCAGCTGACAACAAGCTTGATAGTCCAAAACTCTATCCAAGTATAACTTCACTATCCACTACTACCCTAGTTGACTTGGTGCAAAACCTAATGCCCTTACTTGAAGGCCCAACATGTACCCAAAAGAGTCATTTGAGATTGAATGAAATGCATCTAATCATTGGGTAGTAATACCCTCTAAACACCTCTATACTGTACTGATCATGAACAAAGAAGGAATTCTTCACCAGATCCAAAATGCACCTCCAGATAACTTCTTCACTCAGAATAACCCTTGGAATCTTTCCACCAACAAATCAATAATTGGCCAACCCTTCATGCTGTCCCCAGACTGTTGACTTTTACTCCAGGATGGGAGAATCTATGCTCTGAACCACAAATCCATCCACCTTAACATTCTCTGACAGCATCATAACTACAAACTCTGGGAATACCCAGAAATCCATAAGACCCTTCAGCTCATCTCCTAGACTTACTTTTGGCCAGGAATAAAGAAAGACATTACATACTATGTGTGAGCTTGCAAATCTTGTCTCTAAGCCAAAGTACCCCACCACTGCCCCTACAGCCTGTTAAAACCCCTTCCCATCAGCTGCTGCCCCTAGTCCTCTATATTGATAGACCACATTGTTGAGCTTCCTAAATCTAAAGGCTTTGATGCAATTCTTGGCGTTATCTGCCAGCTCACTAAGCAAGCCCTTTTCATCCCCTGCTGCACTACAGATAATGCTCTGGAGCTTACCTAGCTATTCCTCAAGCACATTTTTTCCAAGTACAGACT
>JABCKS010000268.1:14842-25475 GCA_018851325.1 Termitomyces sp. DKA19 | reverse complement strand
CACAGCATGCATAGAATCATGGAGAATTCTGCTCCATCTAGCAGCTGTGAATGGCTGAGATACAACCCAGATTGACATGAAAATGGCATTCCTATACAGCATTCTCCCTGAAGATGAAGTACAATATATAAGAGGCAGTCCAAAGGATTTGAACAATGAATGAATGAATGAATGTTTTTGTTTATATCTTTCAAGTGCTATTTTATACTTAGATAGAGCTCTAAGCACCTGCAGTACATAAGGGGATAGTAATTATAGATACTCTCAGTAGATACTCCAGCCCAATGCTTTTTCAGGCATGCCAGTTACACCTTATAGCCATTTTTACTACAATTTGATCCTATTGGAGTTCATACTACTTCTCACACATTAAGTCCCTTTTCCCATCTGCCATTATTATTCCTTCCCTGCCTGCTTTTATTCTTGGCAATGCTTGCCAGTGCATGTTGGTATGTCCCATGTGAGGCAAATCACTCAGCTCTAAGCTTCCATTGCCATACACCCAGCAACAACTTTTACAACCCAAGCCATTCCCCATGCCCAGACAGTATCTTTGGAGTTGGAATTTCCCAATCAAGGGTGACAAGTTAGGTCAGCATGGACAAATACCATGCCCTCAGCTCAACACTGGATGCCAAACCCAATCCCCAGATCACTCTGTACTTTGGCAATCAAACCCCAACTTTGATCCCATCTTTCCGCCTACCCATACCACAGCCTGATTGGTAATCAAGGTCCCTTTCCCAGCACTTGGTCCAGATCCCTCTCCCAGTATCTCTGCACCAGGGAATCCTTTCATTTCTGATTGGACACGAACATAGTGGTGACATTGCCTCCTTGAATCATGTGCTGATTGGTCACTCATTACGGCCTGCTCAACAAAGCCTCCCTAGTCAACACATGTGAGCGGTGGCTGCACGGCGGCGTTGAATAACCCACATGGTGTCTAAAAGTGTTTTCCACACAGGTGCACTCAGCCAGAGTAAAGGATTTGAGGAGGAGGATAAGGAGGATTGGTCTGGATGTTGGTGAGAGGACTGTATGGCATGAAACAAGCTGGCAGGATTGGAATCAGGCCGTGAACAACAACATGGCATCTTGGGGATTCCAACGCCTGGCAAGCGAGTCTTGTATTTTCTATCAAGTCACTGATCACGGCACTGTCATTGCAGCCCTCCACGTTGATGATTTCCTCTCCATAGTGAGCAGCAAGGAGGAAAACAATCGCTTCAAGGCACAGATGCGTCAAGTCTGGACAACTTCTGACTCTGACCTGGGAGTCCCATGCTTTGTGGTAGGGATTGCAGTGGAATGGGATTGCCCCAACAACTGCGTGAAGCTATTGCAGACAGGGCTCATCAATAAAATCATCTCCCAGTTCGGACAGAAAGATGCTATGCCCTTATCTCTCCCGATGGATCCTAACACGAAATTGCGACGTGTCGATTGAGAATCGCTATCTTTGGAGGAGCGTCGAGCTATAGGAAAAATCCCTTATCGCCAGCTAGTAGGATGCCTTCTCTACGTCACCATATCAAGTCGACCCAATATTGCCTCGTATGCAATCCCTCACTGGAACGTGGCAATACGCCTTGTTCGTTACTTGAAAGGAACGCGCAATCTAAAGCTTCATCTCGGAGGCCAGATCCCTGACATTAAACTCAATGGATTTACTGATTCCGCCTGGGCTAGCTGCCCTGATACCCGACGAAGCGTTGGAGGATACATGTGGAGCCTTGAGACTGGCGCAGTATCATGGGCCGTAAGGAAGCAGCACACAGTAACTGCCTCATCGTGTGAGGCAGAGTACATGGCTGCCTTCGAGTGCGCTCAGGAATGTATCTGGCTTTGGGCCCTGTTAAAATGGATCGGACTCGACCTCACAAACGAACCAACTCAAACGTTCTGTGACAATGATTCTGCGATTGCTCTGTCTCAAGACCCTCTTCTACATGCACGCATAAAACATGTGGACATCAAGTATCATTTTCTCCGCGAACGGGTCCAATCTAACGAACTAATTCTACTTCGTGTCCCTTCCAAGGAAAATACTGCGGATATCTTCACAAAGGCCCTTCCTACACCGTCGTTCACATATCCACCATGATCCCATGCGAGGAGGAGCGTCTGGGTGAGGAGGAGTGTTAGCATTTCCATCGTCACGATATCACACCAGCCGCTTATCACAATCACACTGGCCACCGCCAATAGTGCTTTGTGCCACATCCCCCATTTTCCCATTCTCATCGATGTACTTTCATTGTTCACGATACATATATATATTCAACTACATTATTCAACTACATTAGACCATCCCCTCAGTCAATTATACCGGACTGAGGGGTGAGTGACTGCACGTACCATGATTTACTTACAAACTGACTGTGCCCATAGAGTAAACTTACGTTTGTCCTTAGGTCTGATTTCTAACAATGACTGAGGTTAAACAATCGAAAATGATTTGCTGTTAGTATATGTTATAAGTAGTAAAAATAGGCAACCTCACCTGAGGTTAAACGATTGGTAACCTCAGGCAACCCACAGATTTCAACTAGCTGTAGTTATGAGACAACAGGAGCTCATCGGAGACTCCATTGAATAAAAAGTAAGTATACAATAGAAAAGAATTTGACAATTATACGATGCATGAAACATATACAATGTTATGACGACAGACATGATGCATCAGTCTTGCTAGTACTGCTAGTCATATCCCTCGTCCAGCTGACCACTGGCAAGCATCGCCAAAAGTAAAGGGGTTTAGAAATTGGGACGGCCAAATGCGAAAAGGGACTTAGTTGTGGGTAGTATGGACTCCGAAGAAGTCAAAATGTAGTAAAACGGCTACAAGACGTAACTGGCATCAGCTGAAAAGGGATCTGGACAGAGAACTGATCGGATGTGTCCGTAATCACCACCTCCTGATGTACTGTGGGAGCTAGGACGCAAGGGCTCATGATGTATTTCGCGTATAAAATAGCTCCTGAACTAAATCAAAGGATCAATCAAATTAATCAATCTCGGAGGACCCAATACTTCAAAGTGCATGCCAGACACACTGACATCAAGTATCATTTCCTTCAAGAATGCATTCAGTCCCGTGAAATATGCATTCGTTTTATCAATTTCGAGCACAATGTGGCCAACCTCTTTACAAAAGCCTTACCAGCCCTGGTATCCACTCATCTATCCGCTCTGCTAGGACTCCAGTGACACCACAATCATACACGAAGAGGAGCCACAACACCACGACGACGTTTCTGGCGAGGAGGAGTGTTAATATGCCAATATAATGATATGAAGGCCCCATCAACCTCGACGTCACTGTCTCCTCACTCATTGTTTCTGCCACCGCCATCCATTATATCTTCCTTTATCTGTCCGTCTACCCTGACATTAGACACTCCATTGTTTCCATCATCTATATATTACAAGTACCTACTTACCACACCCTCAGTCAACTTACATTGAACTGAGGGTGAATCGCTGCTGTACATACGAGTTCTGACACACATATTGACGTGACTTACATAAATATTTTCCTTACCGTCATATCAGGTACAGTAGTTATCTAGTCAACTTACATTGAACTGACGATATTCACTTACCGTCACAGTCATATCAGGTCATACAGCCAGAGTTCTAACACTTCCGCCGCCACCACCTATTGGTTGACCTGAATTTTTCCCGCAGTATGTTTTTATATCATCGAAACTAAGCCTCATCATCTTACCACTACTTCGAGACATCGGGAACTAATCACGTCAATACTTTACAACCTTCGCTGGCAAAAGGAAAGATCCCTCCTTGTGTGCACTTCAGAAAGACAGATCCCAATTCTTTCGCGGTCTTCCTGTTGACACCGACCGTCAAGATCAATCGAATATCAATTTTTCTCCCTTGCTTACGGATACGATATAACAATTGTTTCATGCCACAAAACGGAAGTGCATGTCATCGATCACATACCAGAGCTATCTTCAATCGTGTTTCTTTTAACCGCTAGCTTTACGCCGTGTTTGTGGCCGCTGTCCATGGATGCACATAGGTCACATTATCCTCTTTTCTATGTTGCTTTTCTGTGATCGCCCTTTCTAAGTCTTAGGGCTGTTGATTCAGAATTAAGAGTCGAAGAACCCAAACCCAGATGGGCGATCAATCCCATCATCGTTTCCTTCGAATTACGAAGAATTGGGATGTCATCAGGACAGTCTCATGACCCGATGTGTACAGCTGTCTGTACACGGCATTGGGGCTGTTTATTGACGTCTCCTCCCATCCGGCAACATACCGATTGAAAGGAAGTCGCATTTTTTCTCGCGTTTCTCAGTCTTGGCGCTACCAGCCTTCACAATTCTCCGTAATTTCACGCACCATCATTGAGCGGTATAGTATAAATCTATTTATCAAGAAAGTGTCAAGACACAATAGCCTGATTCGACACTTTCTCGAAGGATCCAAGGGATTGTAATGAGCAAAATAGACCATATATCATCCTGCGGCAAGCTTGAGCTCTGATACATCTTGATGTCGAGACGCTTGATGGACGTCGCCGGCCGACCTTCGGCGAGATATATATATATATATAAGAACGGTTGCGGAAGGTTTGATTTATTTACATGATACAATGTTATGATACGAGAACATTGTTTTGTACTGAGAAGCTTTTCAGCCACATGAACGGTGGGTGGCGTGACATGTCTATGTTTGCTCATGTGGATATGTCCATCAGGATGTACTCTTTGAGGCCGAACATTGACGTGAATGACAAAATGACTGAGAGGGTGTCGAAATGAATATGTAATAGACAAAACCGCGAAATGTTTACTACTACACCGGCTGGTGAGAGCCAGGATAGTGTGTGCCCACCACCACCCAGTGAATCGGCAAGCGCCGATCACAAAGTTGCTGCTGTCGGTTGGTTCTCACGCTCGACTAAACGTCACTTCTATGCATGTAAACTTGAAATTCCTCATCATTTCTACAGTGTCTATCTAACCGTTCGGGGAACGCCTCGGCTTGTAACGAGTTACCGTTGGGAAGATATTTCTTCAATAACGGTTGTCAATAACAGTTGCTTCCCGAAATCTTCCCTTTACTGTTGTTTTATCTTCATGTTACCGTGCGGCGGTGTCTACCGGATAAAAGTCTCATGAGGAACGGGAAATTGTAGATGACTTCCGGACAGTACTCGGTATTGGGAGGTCTTATGACCTAATTGCAATGAAACAGCTACAATCCGTCGAGCGTAAGCGAATCTGCTGGCATGTCATTCATCATTGTCAGGCGAAGCTAAACCTTCAAAGATTCCCGGTTATTCTCCGTTGTTATCAGTATAAAAGAACGTCACTACGATGAGGTTTCTTTACTCAGAGGACTTACTTACTAGAACTAGGTTTTCTTCAATGTTCCCAAAGCTCGCTCTCATCTCACTCGCCTATCTCGCCGTCGTGCATGCTCAACAGGCAGGCACCAACACTGCAGAAACGCATCCATCGCTCTCATGGCAGAAGTGCACAACTGGTGGCGGCTGTACTACCACCTCAGGTTCTGTTGTAATCGATGCCAACTGGCGTTGGGTTCACGATGTTGGTGGTTTCACAAACTGCTACACTGGTAACACATGGGACGCTACGCTGTGCCCTGATGACGAGACCTGTGCTGCTAACTGTGCATTGGACGGTGCCGACTACTCCGGTACCTATGGTGTCACCACCAGTGGCAACGCTCTCACTCTTAAATTCGTCACCAACGGTCAACAGAAAAACATTGGTTCGCGTCTTTATCTCATGGCCAGCGACACCCAGTACCAAATGTTCAAGGTCTTGAACCAGGAATTTACCTTTGACGTTGACGTTTCCCAACTTCCGTGTGGTCTCAATGGTGCTCTCTACTTCTCCGAGATGGATGCCGACGGCGGCATGGCCAAATACCCCACCAATAAGGCTGGGGCGAAATATGGTACAGGTTATTGCGACTCTCAGTGCCCGCAAGATATTAAGTTCATTGCCGGAGAGGTGTGTCTGTCTTAAATCCATGTTCTCATTTCAAAATTGACTCGAAATCCAGGCAAACGTTGAGGGCTGGCAACCCTCTTCCAACGATGTCAATGCTGGTACCGGTAATTTTGGTGCCTGCTGTAATGAGATGGACGTTTGGGAGGCAAATTCTGTTTCTACCGCATACACCCCTCATCCCTGTACCTCTACTGGCCTTACCCGCTGCACCGGGTCCTCGTGTGGCGGTACCTCCAATCCTGATAGCAGATACGATTCCGTCTGCGATCCCGACGGCTGTGATTTCAACTCATACCGTATGGGTAACACGACTTTCTACGGTCAAGGCTCCGGATTCGCTGTCGACACTTCCCAAAAATTCACTGTTGTCACCCAATTCATCACTGACTCCGGCTCTGCATCCGGCACTCTCACGGAGATTCGTCGCCTCTACGTCCAAAATGGCAAGGTCATCCAAAACTCCAAAGTTAACATTCCCGGCATGTCTTCCGACCTTGATTCCATCACCTCCGACTTCTGCTCTGCGCAGAAAACTGCATTCGGCGATACCGATAGCTTCGGCTCGAAAGGAGGACTTCCAAATATGAGCAAGGCCATGGCCAATGGCATGGTCCTCGTCTTAAGTGTCTGGGATGATCACGCAGCCAACATGCTCTGGCTCGATAGTAGCTACCCCACCGACGCCGATCCGAGCCAGCCAGGTATCGCGCGGGGAACCTGTTCTACTTCGTCTGGCGTTCCCACGGATGTCGAGAGCAACTCCCCGAACGCACAGGTTATCTATTCGAATATCAGGTTCGGCGACATTGGCTCGACCTACACTAGCACTGGCAGCAGTGGATCGTCCACGTCTAATCCGGGCGGTAGCCAGACGACGACTGCATCTCCCTCTGGCGCTACACAAGTGAAGTATGGTCAATGGTGAGTTATGCACATTCTCATTTAATTTATAACGGTTCTAACCCATCTCAAGTGGCGGTACGGGATGGACCGGTCCTACAGTTTGCGCGCCTGGAACGACTTGCAATGTTTTGAACCAGTATTACTCGCAGTGTCTCTGATCCGTGGCATTGATCAAGTGAATGTAGTGGAAAGCATTCATTAAACAAGCGGTAGCCAATTTTTTCCAGTACGTACAAATCTCGTTAAGTATTAATTAGCAACGATCGCCTTCCCGATTCTCTCATGTTTAAATCCCTATGTATGATCAAAACTCGTCATTAAATCAATGCGAATCATTTAGCCTCTTCTACAACGCGACAAATTTGAGAGAGTATGGGAATCACAACGAGAAAATTGACAAAATATACTAATATACCGCCGTGGCTCAGACCTTCAGCAGGAAATCTTGAGCACTAGAAGATACGGATATGTATTGACAATTAACACAGTTCTTACCTTGATCCAAGTTGAGATGGGACCTTAATGTCGAATCCCTCCGTCGTCTATAGCAATAGCTGTTGCAGCAGGCTAAGTGGTCAGCACAGAGTTGAACCGTAAGGATCAAGATGAGTCTAATGGTGTGCGATGGGACTGGGGTCCGAACGTTGTCAATAGTGTATTAGACTAAGGAGAACACAATACATGCATACCTGGGGTCCGAACGTTGTCAATAGTGTATTAGACTAAGGAGAACACAATACATGCATACCTGGGGTCCGAACGTTGTCAATAGTGTATTAGACTAAGGAGAACGAGGACCACCAGGGGATGAAAATATTCTAGCTATCACGTGTGGGTCGAACGGATTGTCCGATGAGAGTTTGTCCCGATGAGAGTTTGGCACGACGTCATACTGTAACTTTAACAATGGCGTTTGTCACGCCAGCCCATACGAAAGCGCGGCGGCCCTGCAATAATGCTCCTGTCGAGGAAATTTGACCGTGAGCGGCACATCTCCTAGATCATTCTTGAGAGAGGATTCAACCATTCAACTTTGAGCCTTCTTTTTACGCAAATGCAAATGAACTCAAAAATACAGAGTACTAGAAAAACATCAAGAATCATCGCTGCATCGTTTACAGTAAAGGCTGGCCAAGTTGGATTATCACCTTGAAACGGGAGTCCGGCTCAATTGTCTGCAAACAGGAGAGACTAATCATTCGTGTTAATAGGAATCGATATACAGATCGGCATATATAACTTTGTGATAGTCGACTGTGTTAAGGAGACAGGAGAAGCTACTGTTGTTCATCCTGTAAAATGTCATTGATAATCATGTAAAGGAAGCCACGAAATTTCTGCTCGCGACTGGATTTGATGCATTATCTGGCAGAGTACGTGGAACCAATATCTCCGAACTTGATGTTCGAGTAAGTTACGTAGGCCGAGGCATATTGGTTTTCGACGTCGTTGGGATTACCGGAAGTGATGGGGCAAGTTCCACGTGCGATACCTGGCTTGGTTGGGTCTGCATCGGTAGGATAGGTGCTATCAAGCCAGAGCATGTTGGCTGCATGATCGTCCCAAAGACTCATGACCAGAACCATGCCATTGGCAGCTCCGGCGCTCATACCTCCAAATCCTCCCTTCTGGCTGAAGTCGTTTTGGTCTCCGAAAGCAGACTTCTGTGCATCGCAGAAAGCGGGAGTGACGGAATCGAAAGACTGCATACCGGAAATGTTGGTCTTAGAATTCTGGATGACAACGCCGTTCTGAACGTAGAGGCGGCGGATCTAGCCATGAGATAGAGACGCGAGCCGATGTTTTTCTGTTGACCGAAGGTGACGAAGTTCAGTCTGAGCGAGTTACCGCTAGTGGTGACGCCGTAAGTGCCAGAATAGTCGGCACCGTCCAAGGCGCAGTTAGCAGCACAGGTCTTATCATCGGGGCAGAGCGTAGCGTCCCATGTTTGCCCAGTGTAGCAGTTTGTGTACCCACTAACGCCATGCACCCAACGCCAGTTGGCGTCGATCACGACAGAACCGGAGGTGGTAGTGCAGCTCCCGCCAGATGTACATTTCTGCCATGAGAGCGTTGGATGAGTC
Source organism: Termitomyces sp. DKA19 (assembly GCA_018851325.1). NCBI lineage: Eukaryota > Fungi > Basidiomycota > Agaricomycetes > Agaricales > Lyophyllaceae > Termitomyces > Termitomyces sp. DKA19. The sequence continues at coordinate 16,471 of JABCKS010000268.1, read as the reverse complement.
TCAGCAGTGTTGGTACCAACCTGCTGAGCCCCGACGATGGCGACGAATGAGAGTGCAGTAAGAACGGCTTTGGGGAACATTGAACTAGGCGTCTTTGCTGAGGCGGCTCCAGAAGCTTGCAGGCCATCTTATATGTGAGTGGGTAAAGTCCGGTTGAAATTTGCGCACAGACACCTAGCAGTAGTCCTACAGCCGAATTCCAAGCGGGAGAGTGAAAATTTCACCATCAATCTATACTTGCAGAACGATGCAGAATGTGCAGGAGGCGTCAGACGACGTACGCGTTCGTTGGTGTATGTACCGAGAACTATCCGTCTAGCATAAGTGGAGGGTGCTCTGGAAGTTCGGCAATTCTTGGATAAAAACAAGATTAGAAACAGCGAATCTCGATAAATTTCTTGTCCTGCGTTGTATTCGAAGTAATCTTGCGAGAGTTGGGTGTGATCAGCGGCCTTGAGAAATTTCTAACAGAATGAAAATTTGGATCCTGTCACTTGGACAATCACGTATTAAACTGATAAATTTGAAGCAAAAGCTTGACAGGCAAGAACAATATATTGGAGATCTATTTTTGAATGAGGGGCTCTTCGAAGTCACGTTCACTTGTGAAAATGGGATCTCATTATGGAGCACGGGCCCTTCACATGGTCTTTGAGTTCGGACAAACTCCTGGGTACTCTCCGAGATATTCAAGAATAGTTCGGCAAGCGGAGCGATCCTGTGGGGGTTCGAATGATGCTGGCAAGGATATCACCATCCCCTCAGGGAGAACCACGCAAAAGATCAAATGGGGTAGGTACAAAAGTGGTTCTAATTGGTCCGGCTATAACGCTGTCACGTCTCAAGTTGCAACGCTGTCACGTCTTAAGTTTTCAGTCATAACTTGTCCGGAGAGAACTCGTTGAATTCTTCTCTCGAAATCAAGAATGAACTCTTATGAACCCTCTCATGCAAGATCATTGACTCTGACCTCGACTTGGCTTTCAACCTAAATCTTAATGTAGATTTTGGCATTTGGATGTTCTGCTTTGTCTTCGTGGTACCGTGACAAGGCTTGATCAAGAAGTTATTGTCATTTACACAGCCCTGTTCCATGTTGAAATAGGCGTCCCATCCACACTGAGGATCAATCGCTCCTTCCATCCCGTATTTTCAACAGAGCCCAGAGCCCAGCTTGAGGAATTCAGTGAGTCTATGGATCATGTTCACCTCTTCTAAGGTACTGATGTTCACTTTCAGTACTACTCGCAGATGTATCCGTCTGTCTCTCCTGCTCAGCGAAGCTCCACATCTCCGGCGACTGAGACACGCGGCGATACAGTCATGAACCCCGAAGCCCATTCTGCACTACTAGCAACCGATACGAAACTAGACAAAGCGATACTCGCAGAGCCGTCGAACAGTCACCATCAAGGCGAAAACTATTCCAATATCCCACCTGGACATTCCGCGACATTAATCGCCGACCTTGTCCTTGACAACATCACGTACGACAAGATTCTCAGTTCTTCCACGAAAGGCCTCAGCCTCACTTCTCTCTACCACCTGCCACCTACCTCTCCTTTCGGAGACGACGTCCGTACTCCTCCCAACTCGCCAACTGATGTCCTTTCGAATCAGAGTCTGATG
>JABCKS010000267.1:0-25505 GCA_018851325.1 Termitomyces sp. DKA19 | reverse complement strand
TGTATCAGATTGAGGCTAAAACTGGTCTAGGGAAGTCTACTATTGGGAGGATCAGTAGAGAGTTAGAGGTGGACAAGGAAAACCATTCTGGAGGCTGTTCAGCTAAGCTTACTCAATATAATAAACAAGCTATTGTTCAACAAATCTCAACTCAACTGGGAGACTTGATACAGCTGTTTAGACTACCAATTTTATCAACAACATTATTTCCAATCCTGTCTCTCCTCAGACTGTCTGGAATATGCTAAAGGAGGAGGGGTATCAGTCTGCTACAAAGAGGAAAGTTTCTATACTCAAAGCTAGACATAGGCAACTACAACTTAAATGGGCTCAAGAGCATCAAAACTGGACTGTGGAGGACTGGAAAAGAGTGTTGTGGACAGATAAGACAAAGATTAATAGGATTGGGTCAGATGGAAAGCAGTATGTGTGGAAGCTACAAGGAAAAGACATTTCAAACCAAACTACTACATCTACTGTAAAACATGGAGGAGGGAATAATCTCATGGTATGGGGCTGTATGGGTTGGAATAGGGTAGAAAAGCTGGTAGAGGTGGTGGGGATCATGAATGCAGAGCAGTACTGTAAAATTTTGGAGAATGGAGCAAAGGAGAGCTTTGAAAAATTGGAAATTAAGGAGGGTGCCTGCTACTTTCAACAGGACAGACCCCAAACACAACTCCAAGAGGGCTAACAAGTGGTTTGAAGACAATAACTTTGATGTCCTCTGGTGGCCAGCCCAATTCCCTTATCTTAATGCTATTGAACACCTCTGGGAATACCTCAAGTAGCAGCTTGAGCAGTATGAAACACCTCCTTATGAGTGTGCATAAATTGTGGGAGAGGGTTGCAAAGGAGTGGGATGGAATACCAGCAGAAGTATGCCAAAGACTGATAGAAAGCATGCCTAGAAGGATTCAAGCAGTTATCAAGGCAAATGGAGGATATACAAAGTACTAAATACCAAAATTAGAAATGCTCAAAAAACTGTCCCAATGAGTGAATATTTTGAAATGGCCATTAATCCATCAGTTTTGTTTTAAATTACATAAACTAAAATGCAATTTGTAGCTGCAATTCTATAGTACTTTACATGATTTAACCAGAATTTTAAATACTTTCAATCTTTCATGCCAATATCATCTTTCAAAAAGTATAAAATATTGGGACAGTTTTTTGAGCCATTGTATAGTATATACTATTTAGATCACTACTGGTCAGGCAGTGCTATGCACATAGACCTGTTCATTTGAGTTGACAATGAATGCAATTGTTGACTCTGGTTTATAGATGTACCCCCTCTTTACCTATCTGCTGCATTATCCAGCAGAAGTAGTGGATATTGCCCTGGTTAAAATAGAGCCAGTATTTGTAGCCCCTCCACCCAGTGCCCCCTCAACTGAGGCAGGGCTCTCATCATCAACAGTAGAAGTGACCTTCACTTCCTCCATAAGCTCTATTATGTCCTCTTGGGATGCATCTACAGAGAAGTCTATAATATTAAACTATCCTAGCAAACTTTCAGCACCTGCTGACACTAGCCCAGAGATGACTTCAACTATTTTTTCTGGCCCTTCAGAGGCAGCTATAGTGACTAATAATGCTACCCCAGTCATCTCCAAAGCCAGAACTAGCAGCTCCATTGATACAGCTAATGCTGTATTGAAGTGCTGGACTAATATTATGAGCAGCAAAGAAGCTGCATTCTTGCAAATGGATGAACAAGTAGGGTGAACTACTAATAGTAGTTCATAGCTCATATCACAGTCAGACTAGCTAAGTGCCCTGACTTTCCCTCAATGCACATTTGAGCAATGCATTGGAATATTATTACACTCATTACTTGCTATATAAGACTTTGTAGGCCTACACTATCATCAATGTAGGAGCCCTGACATAGGGCCCTAGTGCCAATTCACAGGTGGGATGCTGTATCCCACCCCCTTCACTGCAAAATGTATTTCATTTGTGAGTCTGTTGATGGACTTATAAGGGGGTTATGTAATGGAGCACCCATTACACTTCTCACACAATACTTTAGTTAATTATTATATTATTATTAAATATTACACTACAGTACCATCACATGACACTACTTATAAATACTACTTATATACGTATGTTAAGGCAGCGCCTTACTTCATACTTTGTAGACAAACTAATCGACTGGTTTTTTGTTACGGAGTGTGAACCATAAGCTGCGCTACCCGTAAAGGAAACGTTACATTCGATCATAATCATCAAGAACACCCCATTAGGACCATCCAATATGTATCACTGTGTAAGCGGGGCTCCCACAAAGCGACTGTCAGCCATTAGAATAGGCATTACGGAAAGGTATGCCTTGAAGTGCATCGAGGAAGGTGTTGTTATAGAATCTCACTAATTCTTGTCTAAATTGAGTACACCACGAGGTTATCTACATGTTGAAGAGCATTCTATTCTTTCGAATACAAAAAAAAAATCAAAGAGCTTATGCACAACTTGACCAAAAGGCCTATCACCAGAGCCAATCACCAGCACCTCCACATTGTTGCTTGACTCTTTTGTTTCTGTCTAATCTTGAGTCGGTCATGTCCATCTTTTTTTCTCTTCATCACTCCTCACGATATCAACAAGATCTAACTCGTCCATTCCATAGATGTCTGTCCCTGACCCACGACATCAACTGTCATATCCTAGGTGTATGTACTTTTATAAGGATGATATCAGATTAATGACATGACAGGAGGTCTTCGGAATAGGGTATCGAGTACAATAACTATTCATGCTTGACCGTTCTTGAGAATTGCAACAATAGTATGGAAGTGAAGGGAGGCCCAGGCTTTGACCAGGGTGGCGGCGAGTTGGGGGCGGGTGGCAGCGAAAATGCCTACGTCGAGATTCACGAAGATAGCGAGCAATAGCTTGGCCAAGACCTCACTATCATTACAACGTGAACTGTGAGAATCAAGAATGGGGTATCAAGGAAAGTTTCACTTACATGACGACATTGACTTGAATGGATGCAGCCTCGTGGGAGGCAGAAACAATGAGGTTCAGGACAGCGAAAATGATATTGAAGACATTCTGAGAGAATGTGAGATTTCAACTGATATAAGAAGAGTGGAACATACAACGATGACGGAGATGAGGAGGGTGCCCACTTCTGCGGCAGTCCAAAGCCTGCCATTATGATTGAAAATGAATGCGGCCGATTGTCCAATGATTAGTTGAACAGAAGCAACGGCTGTGGCCAGGGTAGCGTGGACTTCGTCAATGATATCCTTGACATCATCGAGGTTGACCTCGACCTTGCCCTTGACAATGACGTCTACAAAGATATGTTATGATCTGTACAAAAAATAAATTATTCAGTGGCAACGGACTCAGTTTCCCATTGGTGGCCTCAAGTTCGGCCTTGGCCTGGAGGAGGATAGCTGCAATAGCTTTGGGTTCCACGCGCTTGACAAGGCTAGGGTGAACATTAAGGACTTCTGCATCAACATTCGACACGGAGACATGGGATACGACATCGTTTGCAATGTTCTCGATGTTGATAGGCTGACGGCGGCCGATGTTGAGCGCGTTCACTTGGATGTCGGAGATCCGAACATCCTGGACAAGGTTGTTCGCGACGTCTTTGACATTCACGACCTGGGCAAGCTGGCTAGTGCCATCTGCGATGGGCACAGCGGAGGAAAAGGCGGCAAAGGTGGTAAGGAGAGCGAAAATTGTGCGGAAGGAGGTCATTTTGAGCAGAAGGTAAGGAATGTGAGTGAAAAGCGAGAAAATCAACGTGATTCAGTAGAGAAACTGGTTACGTCGAAAGAGAGACATCTTTATAGGTAACCCAAGTGAGATTACTGTCCAAAGAAGTGGGTATTCAGGGCTCACTATCCCTGAATGTGATTAGGACTTTGATAAATTTGTGGGTGCCAGGGAGAATTCCAGGAGACCACAGTGGAACGTCTTTGAACTTGTCATGAAAGGTGTTCTGGCCGCGAGGATAGCAAGGTCGCCAATATTCACAGGTCACATAGCAAGCGCCCAGAGGTTAACGATACCAAAGGCGATAAGCATTGCAAACCGCTGTTCTATTTCTACTGACCGTGGTGAGTCAGGGAAGACTTTGGTATACCTTGACAAGTGGAGGAATGATTCTGTAATCGCAAGTGTATCCTTGCCGCCTGTGTCCCTCGCTTCCGATGAGTGGAACCAATCAAAGTGGCCGAAAAGCATGATAAAATGAAAATTGCGAGAGAGTCATTGACATTTCGGCAGATTGACCACCACCCGAGCCCACTTTCAGTCCAGTCCGAGTCGGATGAACGGGCAAAATACAACAAATCGGAAGGCGAGCGAAGAACATCGAAGACAGAGACACGGATAGTGGTTGCAGCTTCTGAGCTTGGTGCGATAGAAATTCAAATGGTCCCTGACCATTAGCTTTGACTCGGGATGCATCTTACTTTTCTTATATCAGGTTTGTCTGCCGAACAGTTAAATGCTCTTTAAGACACGTTGCAAGATGAACCGTGATCATTTGAGACACTCCATTGATGTTGCCTGAAACAACATTTGAGTGTATCAGGTCTTACGTTTGTTGTTTGGATGTATTTGAGAATGCCCGACATTCCAACGTATGTATTTACCATAAGTGGTAACCCTTCTGCTTTCAACAAGCTTCGAGGTTATTTACTTACCAGGAGCGGTCACGTGGTGATCGATCATCGATGCCAAGCTTGGATCCAAGACATGACATATAACATTGGTGCACTTCCGTTCATTCTTGAACCACCCAACTGTGAATGGGAGAATCTCTCACTGCACCTCAAAATGTTACGAGCCACAGTGTCCTGTCCCAGCCAGCATCTCTCTCCCTCGTCGTTGAAGATGAGGATGAACCCCCTAGTAGTGTCTCCCTCAATCGGCCGTCTGAAGTGAAGTCAGAGCCTTCTGCTGATGCTCTGTTCAATCCTCTCCCAAATCCCACTGGCCAGGGAGATTTACCACACAACGAAACTACTCTGATTGACAAAGAGAACCAGATCATCACCGCTAGCAACACGAAAGTCGGATCCATGTCTCGTATTGACCGTCTAAAGAGCGGCCTTGGTTCACGATTGAGGACCCTATTCATATCCATGCAGCCAATCACTGGATCTCGGCCAACGTATAAGTCTTCTGTGATCGCCGCCATCAAGTATACACCTCTCAACATTTGCCTTGTGTTCATACCTGTCTCGTGGTCCCTCCACTATACACATCAGAATCCTACGATCATTTTCGTATTTTCGGCGCTCGGAATCATTCCTCTTGCTGCGTTGCTGGGCCTTGGAACTGAACAGATAGCAATTAGGACTAGCCAAAGTGTCGGTGGTTTGCTCAACGCGACTCTTGGCAACATTGTTGAGATGATCATTGCAGGAATTGCCTTGAAACGGGTAAGGGTCTGGAACAGCTTATTGGATCTTCAGCTAACTCAAGAATGTATAGTGTGAATTGGAAGTCGTTCAGAGTTCACTTCTTGGTGGTTTGTTGAGCAACTTACTACCCGTGTTGGGAATGGCATTCATTGGTAATATTTTTTTTTTTTTGATCAGGGTCTCTTCACACATTTAACTCGACCTTGGTAGTTGGAGGTTTCCGTTTTCATCAACAAGAGTTTCAACCAATGGTCGCACAACTCAACTCTTCATTGATGATAGTTTGCGTCGCGTCCCTCATTGTGCCTGTCGCATTTGTATGTCAGGAGATTTTCCGAACTTTCCAAGCAGCTCACTATATTGCTCTCCAGCACGAATATCTGGAAGATCGGCTTTCGGCTGGTAGGGAAGTACCGATTTTGCTCCAGCTTAGTCGAGGAAGCGCCGTCATCCTTATCTCGATGTGAGCCTCACTGGCCTCTATGTTTTGTACTTTTTACTCACGCTCAGTAGATACGTTGCTTATGTACGTTCGCCACTTCATATTCGCCTAGCTTTGTTTCGATCATCCTAAATAGTTATTCTTCCAATTTTACTCCCACAATTATCTCTTCCTCGACACATGCCAAATGGGAACTTCTGTTTCCTCATCAGCGCACTCAATCTTTGGTCGTCAATCTACGGATTCCCTCCCAACGACGACGACCTCCTGCCAATCTGAAAGGGAGCATCTCAAACTCAATTTACCCGTCGCTCTCTTTCTCCTGGTCGCATCTACGGGCTTGGCATACGTCACAGCTGAAAGCCTAGTCGATTCGCTTCAGGGCTTGGTTGCCGCACATCCCAACGTGTCTAAGGAGTGGATTACGCTCATCGTCATCCCCGTAATCAGCAATGCGGCTGAACATACGACGGCTGTCGTTGTTGCGCGCAAAGGAAAGTTTGATTTAGCGATGACCGTCGCAGTAGGAAGCTGTATTCAGATTGCGCTTTTCGTTATTCCTATGCTCATCCTCATTGCATGGGCCATGGATAAGCCACTCACTTTGCTGTTCGATCCTCTTGAAACGGTTGTATGTATAGTGTTGTGCCTCATAGCTATACCCCCTTCATTGACTCTTCGATCTGACAGGTCTTGTTGTTCTCAGTACTACTAGTCAAGTTTTCTGTCGAAGACGGTAAATCTCATTGGATGAGTGGATATGTTTTGATTGGTACGTCATCATGTATCCTCAGTACCATGCATGCACGATAATGATATCAAAATAGCCGTTTATATTATCATCGCGTTGTCGTTTTGGAACTTTCCAGAGACGGAAAGAGTGATACAGGGGCAGCCCCTTGTTTGCTCTTGAAATGGGACCATCCAAGGATTTCTGCATTGATTGAAAGCTTGTTTCTACAATACTTACTACTATGATCAATTGCATCTAAATCCTCATATACCTCTCCCAATCCTGTATCTTGAAATTTGTTCCTGGATTTACCGTCGGAGAAATAATAAACTAGAGGAGCAGAACCTTGAATTGTTCATTGGATGCGAATCTCGGGAAGAAATCTCAAGTCTAATGTTGGTATGATCTGAATGCCAACCAGTGGATCATAGAGTTTGTTACCTATGGTCCATTCATTTCCCACCAAACAAATAGCAATGGTGACTGAATTGACAGATTGGGAAAGAATAATCACACTAGGAGCCTTAGGTCCTAGTCAGCTCTGAACTCTTGGTTGACTTTGGGTCGGACAATGGAGGAGCAACCAGAACTTCCTTCATGCCCATTTGCCCAAGTACCAAATGAAAGAGAGTTGGAAGTTCAGTCCCGCATGTTGTAGCGAGGATGTTGTATTGCACGTCTATTTCCAATACAGAAGGGATGATTCAGCTTGGCTCTTTTTTTTGGTGGCATCATAGTAGAAGAGTAGACAGGTTCACAAAGTCAACCTCTACATCCTAGAATATGGGAGGTATCTTGCTCAAAATAAATGTTACTGGCACAATGCAAGTCAGTAACAAAGGCACGGAAGACCAGCTGTATCACACTGATCTGATACAGAGCCAAGGTTTGCTGTTTCAAGGTGCACAATCTGAGAGGACAATGAGGACCTTCTTGTTTGCTGAACTTATGTTATTCCAAACAATCAATATCAGACTATGATAATGTTGTGAAAACTATCAGTGGTGGATTGCATATCCAACGAGAAGAAGGTTGCAGCAGGTCATACACAGCAGGTACAGACTGGGACCAGAAGGATCAATCGCAGCTTATGGTAAGAGTCACTCATGGTCTTACAACAAGGCTGGGACAGTCATATCCAGTAGCAGGTAAGCTAGTGTATTGTGGTATACATGCCTGGGACGGTTGTATCTAGCAGCAGGTAAGCTAGTGAGACCAGCTATCCCAGAAACATGGAAATAATCTAGCAATCACATGTTGAGCTAAGATATTTCCAGACTGGATCTAAGAGCCTATGCAACGGCAAGTGAAACCCTCAGTATCTGTCACAATGAGAGCAACTATATTGATCATACCTACGCAACAGTAAGTTAACTATGCGTGTGGTTATCAGTTGGTATGCAAAAGATATAAGGAAAATGAAAGCACTTACGCCCTCATGGTCTGTCACGGTGAGAGAGAGCAACTGAGAATGTACTAACATGTGTTGGGAAGTGAAATTTTTTGGCATTTTTTTCTATAACTGTATCCCTGGACTGAATACTCTTCAAACTCTCAAAAAATCATAAGTACCTTCTGAGCTACTACTTTGAATTTTTTAGGGACAACCGTATTGTTTAAGAGACATTGGCCCATGACTGAGTGAGAGGTAACAAAAAACCAGGACTTTAATAGACTGACGCTATGGGCAGTCCTTGAAATAGGCGCCAATGCGGAGATTCAACCGGCACGTGACAAAAGATTTGCAGCTCTGTTTTCGGAAGGGACACGTCCAGCTTCTTTATGAGGAGTTTCAATAGTTTGCTGCCACAAATGTGACATTGCAAGCACCTAACTGAGATACTAGTTGACTGGCTCTCAAAGCTCACATAGAAACAAGTGAGGTCGATGGGCTGTAATCATCGATTAGATCAGAATTCTGTAAGTCCCTGTTTGTAAGTTAAGTGGATATTGGTTTACTGACCAACGGGTGGAGAAACTTTGCCTGTATAGCAAGATCGTGTCGTACATCACCTGGGGTATGGATAACCTGAATTCAAGGTCCCGGCCCGGCAGGATAATGGAAGGGCATAGTCTATGTACTTATTTTGTGCCAAACTAAGCAGCAGATCACCGATCAGCTCACCACCGACGTCACATTAGGGGCACCTTCCTTGACTCCTCAAGAGGTGCAACATAAATCCCCATTTCCTTGCTAAATCCGGAGATCGATTGCACAGTATCTTTACTCGACGAGTTCTTCGGATGGGATGGCGTGTCTCTTGCCTTGGGAAGCAAGCATTCGCTCTAATGATCTTCATCTTTCTTCTCTTCCCGCCGATGTACAGTCGGGATAGTGCCTCAGATTTAGATGCTACAAAGCATCATTTCCGAGCTGAACGCAGAGTAGTGCCTGAGCAACTTCTACAATTTTTGCTCTTCGTATGGAGAGACCATTTCGCCGGGCGTTCGACGATAGTTCATTAAATCAAAGAAAGCATGTCCGAGCCATTCAAGTTTAATGCCTGCTTTCTGGCCTGTTGAATAGGTCAGAAAACCCCCTGAGCTCCTGAATCTGGCCTCAGGGTCATTGTTGAAACGTGGTCTCCGGATTTGTTTTCGTCTTCGCTATCTTCAGGAGAATCCTTGATGATTCCGGAAATTCGAAATGATTCCCATCAAGAGATCTGCATCATGTTGCTGGGTGTTGCTCGAAAATCCTAAAAAAAAGTAGTCCACTTACCCACTCAATAGCGTCTAATACCCTTCATTGACTTTCGGCTGCTTACACTGTTATTGGAATGGGTTGGCTATTCATTTCTTACGACAAATCAAAACATCTGGATGGAGTTCCGAGATTAATGGTCATTCAAAGCAGGATACTGAATAGAAGGAACACGAAGAGCTCTCGATCCGGGCTATCTCAGTATGCGCTTCGCTATAACACGGGCTGCTTCCGATTGGTGATGGGGGCTAGGAATAGCTCTAAGGCGCCAGATGCATCGAAACTGAGAATCTTACTTGCGATATGAGACCATCTCTTGGGAGATCTCAAGTTTGAGCACCGAGTCATCTGAGAATGGTTTCTGATAACATTCACCATCTGTGCACTTTTGTTTGCCTTTTCCCGAATTTACGCTTGCCTGTCATACGTGTAGCGGAGTTGTTTGAATCATCCAGGCGAGAGTTTACCTTGTATCTCGAGTCCCCTAGTACATAACACATAGCTAACTCAGAAGATGTGATTTCCATGTCTATGTCTTACTTCTGAAATCCCGTATCTATGTCCTGCTTCCGGACTGGTGTCTCGGCAAATTGTTGGGGAGATTGAGAAAGGCTAGCCCTCCGCTCACTGATAACAGTCCGTTCGATGTCATATTTTCGCTCCAAACATTGAAGCCATCAGTCATTAGATAGATTGAACATCATTCAAAATTCCGGAGCAAGCACTGGAATCGTTTCCACTCCGTGTACAAAACAACTTGCCCAGAACATGAGCATCATCTCGGCGGCGCTATGTGGTATCGGTTACGATTGAAGGTGTCCCCCAATCACGAGCTGGTACCGGGCATACTCTCGACAGGCAATGTTTGTGGAAACACCAGACAAACATATATCATACGTGATGCATGTGGAAAAGGACGCCGATGTTGTTTGATGCCGTCAGAAAAGGCCGGGTGGAGTGATTTCGCTTCTGGTAAACGTTACTACTAATGACAGCAGTTGTGAGCTTCTTGTTCCGAGAGTGATGATACCTTTCTAGCCACAAAGACACTAGGTTTTTGAAAAACAGCAATATTACCGCAAGGAGATGTATTTTTTCATTTCGAGTAACCGATCCATGAAATCCAAATTCGCTCTTCCCGCGGTAGCCTAATATGGTGCTGAAACAGATCAGCACATTATCATTGACGGAACTGTGTGAAGAAGCAGAAACAACTGCGAGAAGCTTGCGGAGTAGTTAGTACATATCGAAAGAAGTAGCATCAAGGCTTTGGCCTCCCACTTTGAGCTCAAGAAAAGTTCGTTCGCAATCTTGTGGTTTACGACATGGAGGTTCAAACGTTCAAGCTTCAAAACCGATGTAAGATGTAAGTATTGCCTTGAGGCGAATAACCTCTCAAGCTCCGATGTCAAAGGACAGCGAGTTGAGTATGAGTGACGTTCTCGTTAACGTCTTCTGTGTGTCAATCGTGTCAATGAGAGCGAGCTTTATTGCACTCCGGCATTGGACATGTAGATTTTCCTTATCTTGGAGTTTTGGATATCTTACGACTTACGACAATCCGTCAGGCACAGGGAACGTCACCAGCGGCAGAATCATAAAGCATGATGAGGAACTCATGCGAAATACCTGCAGAAAGCGAGATAACCACGCAGTCAGAGCAAATGACCTTGGTTCTAGACCGATACGTGGATACAAAAGCCTCATGAGGATCAAAACCGGGCAGTATCTACAGACGACAGACGACCGAAAAGAACGCTATGTAGCCTGTCAATGCCCGAGGACTTGAAGTACAGACGCGCATGGCTCTGTAAGAGATTGGGTTCAGGAAGAGCTTTCATGGGGTCAGTTGACGTGGTATCCGAATGAATACGACATTCTGAGTAACGCAAGGCAAGGAGCGTGCCTCAAGATTGCTGTGATGGATGATTCAGCCTACGTGCTGCAGCCGAAAAAGGTTGTCAATATGTAATGGTTAATGGCAAGCAACCTAGCCGGTGTCAGGACGCGGACCAGATGAGAATGCAATGATATACCCAACGTCGCGGTTTAAAACAGAACGCGGGAAGGAGAAACCCAAATGCGGTTTATAAAAAGCAGAACCGAATGTGCAAATCGTAAACAAATTTCGCTCGAAGTTGAAGTTCGTACGTTTTGAACCAACTCAGCCTGTTCCTGGACTTTTCCTTTGACCGGCGAACGTGCTGCCGCCGGCTTGCGGCTTTGTTACATCCACAGTTGCTTCTGCCAGCTGATCAAGCAGAGCTAACCTTATTTATTAGCCAACCTTATTTCTCTGCCAACTGGCGGTCTGCAACCAGTACGTCCATTATCTACAAACTCGATTCATCGTACTTGAAGAAAGTTATCGCTACTCAAGCTCCATCTGATTATTAGATTGGGACTATAGCACAAGTCAGTGTGCAGATGTATGAGCTGCACGATTCGTTGCTTTGTTTCCAGATGCTGTCCCGGAATACCCGGTCATCATGTAAGCCGTACCTCCGTACCATCTGCCACCAAAGCCGCCTCCTGCATCTCATGATACCATATACTTATGCGCACATGAGTCATCACACATATGTAGCTGCAAGTATCGAACGGATTGATGAGCTGAGAGTGGCCAAGTGCTCAGGGGTAATCAGCTGGCTTTGAAGGTGGATCTTCTAACCTTTTGGGCGAACCATCGTGGTGCCGCAAGCCCTAATTTTTAGTGTCAATCGCCGTCATCTCCGATACCAGTCTTAGCGCGTGTTGCATTCCGATGGAGAATCGGCACTAGACGATGGTGTATGTAAAGGAGCATGGCCCGATCCCCAGCAACCATCCTTTCTTCCCCCTCATTCCCTTCCACTCAATCATGCAGATGTTTGGCGAGATACCCGACTTTCTCATTGCATGGCTTGAGAAACAGCAGATGTTCTGGGTGGCGTCGGCGCCTCTCACTCCGGATGGTCTGGTCAACATCTCGCCTAAGGGTGTTGAAGGCACCTTTCACATTACTAGTCCACGGCGAGTCTGGTATGAAGACCTATCTGGTTCAGGTGGGTTTTCTTCTTCCATCAACCTATGACGGAATGCAGCACTTACTATCTCGTTTAATAGGTGTCGAAACCATCTCACACATTCGTGAGAACGGACGCGTCACAATTCTTTTCAACGCGTTCGAAGGCCCTCCCAGAATCGTGCGGCTGTATGGTAAAGGTTGGTCGCGTCCATTTTTTGTCCTGCAAGTACGTTTTGCTTATCGGGTATCACCCAGGCTCTATATTCGAGTTCGGCATATCGGAATACAACTCAGTTCTTCCGGAAGGAATTCGGCACCCTGGCTCCCGAGCTGCCATTGTTCTCGATATTTTCAAAGTGGCCACTGTATGACTCTTTTCATAATCTCCATCTAACTTGCTAATCCTCTTCAGACTTGCGGATATTCAGTCCCTTTCTATGACTTCAAAGCTCATCGTACGCAACTCCTTGACTGGGCAGCAAAGAAGGAAGCCGCGGATCGTGACACTGAAATGACTGTGGGCTTCTCTTCAGCTACTAGTCCGCGTGTCCAAACCGGCTTGAAACGGTGGTGGGAAGAGAGGAATACCACTAGTTTGGACGGATTACAGGGCATCGTTTCGGCTCATCTGTCCGACGAAATATTCAGATCTCGCCCTATTGTAAAGAAGAGTCCCCGCGAAATCACCACCATCCAATCCAAGATGATCCGCGCCTTCGACTGTAGAATCATATGTGCTTTTTTGGTTGGCATACTCGTCACTTGTCTCTATCAGCGTCTCGCTTTATTACCGCACAGCCTATCTTTATCAACTAAAATTTGTCTTTAGATCGCCCATGTAGATTGTTCAATGACCTGTGCCCACTACTGGGCCACCGTCACCCATATATAACTTATCCTGTCCCTACAATTAACCGTAATAAATTCACGAAGGATTTAGCTAGATTTATAATGTCGAACCTTGCGTAATACAAATGAATCGTATTGATCTTCAAGCTCCAAGACTTACTTGACAAGCTGTGGATCGAATAATCGTGACCTTTACCGACCTGTGCGGCTTCGCGGGTTCGGTGACAGAAGTAGCCGTTGAGTACGCCTTGTAAGGAGAATCTGACGAACACTACAGTATATCTGAAGGAAGTTCAGATGATCTGGATAGGGGTATCACAGAAAACTCTGTCCAGAACCCGGTTTGCCTGGAAATTTTAGAAGTGGCGCATACGTGGATATCCTAAGTTATAATATCATGACGTGATTGATGAAGCGTGCATTATAATCTATATACATATCGCAAAAGACGCGTCAACGTCACAAATATTATATTCCAGCACCTTCATCCTATCTAAATCGTATCATCAGATCAAACCTCCCACGCACGCCTCACATATCTCCCCATACTGTTTGCTGATGGCTATACGTGCCTCAGGCCCCAGAAGCTGCAAAGTCTTCATCTTACTTCGTTCAATAGACCTTTTCTTCCTACTCTTTGTGCTATCGGGGCTACCGGCAGGCGTTTCGGCATCATTGTCCGACACCACAGATGATAGGGGTGAACCAGGCGTACATGGTCCAGAAGGCGTCGCAAACGGATTCTCGCTAGCATCATAGTAAAGATACTGTGTGGGACCAGCTTCTTCGCCGATATCTTCCTCGTCTCCATCCACTTCCATGTCGTCACCTGATGTTGTAGAGCGGTTGCACCTGGCGATCCGTTTCCGCCCAATGGCAGGCACAGAGCGCGCCCTACGCAATCCTGTTTTAGGATGACGCTTAACGATCGGACTCAGAGGTGTACACGAACGTCCAGGAGTCGGCAACTTCTGTGCAGGCTTTTTTCCCTTTGGTTTGAGCTTGAGCGCATTAATCAACGATGTGAAGACCGATGCCGATGCAGTCGATCGAGCCTTGCGCTTTGGAGAGGGAGTGGTCGGGGAGAGGCTGGCGTTGCCAGTTATAACAGGGCTGCGGATGGCACGACGGTGACAGCTGTAGACGCACGATATAGAATTGGAGTTCAAGGCGGGGGAGCGGCTTGGAGAGAGATTGAGCTGGAGAGAAAAGGGGGGCATGGCGAATGTCGGATAGTGTATGTAAGATATGTTTCTGATACTTTGTGCGATAATCTGGCGTTTGGAGGTTTGCGTCCAGAGTTAGGAGGTTATTTGATGACTTGGAAGCTTTAGAAGACGGATACCCGCTCTTTTTAGAACAAGAGGTACAAAGAGTACAAAGGACTTTCCCCAAGCTGAGTGGCCTACCTTTGACAAAGAGTCTAGGCCGTTACCCTACAAGAGCCACTGACAGTCCATTTGCTCTTTGTAACGATCTATAGTGGCAAGACGTCGCTAAAGACCAAAAGTGTGGGTCATTTTGAATACGAGGTAACCGAATATTCGAATGATAGTGCTGTGGAAGGTTCTCCTTCCATCCTTTCTGGCACATTCATCCGATTGGAAGGTTTGAATTTGCTGAAGTAGCCTTCTAGACTGAGTCTAAGTCGTGGTAAACACATTGACACCGATCCAGACAAAAGACTTGTATTGAGGCTGTTGCTTGAGGAGTCAGATAGGCATTCGGGCATCGGGCGCCACGAGTGCACCGACTTTCCACCGCATGAACGAGTCCTGAGCAGAGTCTACAACCTCCCTAGTCACGATTTGAAAGCCTAGAATAGAGCCAACGATTGGGTTGATTGGGTGTATCAGATAAGTGAATCAGTACACATTTAGAGTTGCCATCTGGACCTATCCATGAGGTGCTTAACGCCGCGGCTCGTGCTAATCTGCACCAAGGGTGTAAGTATCGATTGGCAAGAGATAAAAGACAAAGGATCTGAACAAAGCTAACTACAGATGTCCAGAATTGCTTCCGTAGGCTTACGGCCTTGACGGGATGACACGTCCAGATCTCCTGATATAGTCAGGTCCTCAATAACACACATAGCGCTGTTTTGATGAGTGTCGAAGATGAAGTGATGAGGTACATCTGTGAGGAAGCCGTAGTGCCTCTGACCATCTTCAAGTAGAGTACGTGACCGAAAGGGTAGACGCTATCCATGGCGTACGGAAATGACTGAGCCCTTATGGAATTATTCGGGAGCGACTCACAATTACCACACTGGTGGCATCTCGTCAGTACCAACCCACCGATGGTCGTGATGAGCTGACTCTGAGTGCTTTTCGGTGCCCATCCAATTAACTGGACAGATAGATGTTGCTGGATCTATTAACACATGATGCTTACTACTAGTTATAGGCACTACGCGTACTTGCTGAAGATAGTAACTAGATTGGACCCCAGCTATTCATCAGTAGGCATTTTCTGTTCTTTAGCAACCAACTCAATGAAAGGTAGAAGCTCCGGTTTATATTCAGTAGTCGTGATCCAATGATTTTTCATCTCCTCGGATTTCTTGCAGGCAGCATCATATTGTCCCGGATGTATCCAACCATCTTCATTATACATCGAAAACCCCCGGAAAAAGAGGTACATGACGTCCCAATTTGAGTACCATTCGTCACTTTCCGCTTGCCACATAGCTGCCTTTTCATCGGAAATGTAATAAGGGTCAGGGAACTCCGATTGGGGCCACCTTCGTTGTATGCGGTGTATTTTGGTACGCAACTGTGAAAATATGACTATTGTGAGTATTTTCGCGATCGCATTCATTGAAACACAAACAATATGTAAACTTCTACCCCAAGGTATCGCAGCGCTATGTGCGACGCTTGCATACAGCTGCATTTCTTCGTCCATCTTTGCTTCGAAATAGCTAAAAGCCTCCGCTTTCGCTAGCTTGTCGTACTCTGCGGCACACTGATTAAACTCAGGACTGTTCTTCTTGTCGTCCGACATCGGCTGCAGCCTCTTCTTTTTTTGATAGTCACCGAGGTCGATGACCGCGGGAAGTCCTCCTAGAAGGTAGAGGGGACTCGCCATAGCATGTTGCCAATCCGTTATTGCAGTAATCTCAATGCGACCGGCCGCAAGGGCAGATTCGGAAACCCAGACGTTAGATCCATCAAGTCCTGATGGGTGCGCAAGTGTGGGTTGAAGATCACTGGGGACGGCATATGGAATGACTTGACTTAACAGGGCGAGGGCTTCCAGGTGGGCGTCGGGGTCACGAGTCGAATCGGGTTGGTGAAATCTTCTGTCTAGCCCCTGAAAACGCCCGTACTCGTGAATCCATTGTGCCTCACGGTTGCAGATAGCAGAGAAGAACTGATGTGCGTCGGTCCCTGTAAGATGTTAGGACAAGGAGAGCAGAGGGCTGAATCATTTCAAGGTAGACGTACAGGGACCGCGTTCAATGTCCATAGTTGCCCGCTCATTTTCCCAGAATGATGGGTCCATAGGCGGTCCGACGACAAACGTTTGATCGATATCGACATGCGTCTCCAAGGATTCAACGTCTTCACGAAAGAAAATACTACCGTATGCAGGCAATGGGTTGTCTAGCATGTTCTTCTCAATCTTCCAGACTTCTCGAGTGGCCCCAAGCTTTTCAGCAAGTGAGAGTGTGCTCCACCTTTGCGGGCAGAGATCAACACCGGATGGAGCCTCCTCGATGATGAACTCAGCGCCTACGTCCGTCTGGTCGCGGTCCGCGCACCATGCCAATGTCCTGGGCACCGGTATCCCTAAAAGCTGTCTCGCAAACTCAGATGTCGCGACTTGGCTTTCTGTGACGAAGCTCGCGGGTCCAGCCATAGAAGTAGGTAGGCGTGCCATGACCTTTTGTCCGCTGTCCAGCGTGAGCGAGAAAACCTTGCTATAGTCCGTCTCGTGAAATTTGGATATTTTAGTCACGGATTTTGCGCCATCAATAGCGCTCACGGCAGCCGCTTTTAACGCGTCAATATTAAATTTGAGGTAGCGCCGATGAAGCTGGGATGCTTCGTCTCTAGCCCAGCGACCAAAAGTATGCTGAAAAAAACCTTCGGGGGGAATGGCTTCTGGGATCCTGACACCGTCGGCCTGAAAACGACGCGCCCCATTGATTACACTGCGAAGAAAGGGGTAATACATCACAGAGTACACACTCGCCAAGGACCAAGCTAGAGATTTCAGGACAAGAACACCTAACATTAAAGACGAAGTTTGACATGGCGTGGGCGTAAAATTGATGTGGGCATGAACTTGATATTTAATTGATTGGAGGGGAAGAGGATCGCGCTTTAGGTCGCCAGTCTAGATCGCTTCGTGTTCGTTGAGTTTTGACATCAAGTAGGATGGTATCATGTGCACACCATGACTTGTAACATTACAAAAAAACTGAGAAAACTTCTGGGAAAAAGGCTTTCGTGTTTGTAAGACATGATAACAGGCAACGATTTCGATACTGATACATATATACTACATCTGCGAATTCGACATCGGACGTCCATCTCTCGTGAAGGGAAGATGAATAAGAGAGAAAAGGGAACGAGTATGTCGTCAATCGAGACACCACACCTCACACCTGCAAAGTAAAACGGAATTAAGAAATCATGAATGCGCAAAGGGCCAGTGACGAAAAAAAAGTTTAAAGATGATGCCGACTGGAGGTATTGTTCGGTGATGACAGTCTTCTGAATCGTGAATGATAGAGAAAAGAAATGGGAAAATCGAAAACAGTCGAGAAGATATGAGCAATGCCGTTGCGTGATTCAAATTCCTTCATCGGATAGGACTTATGTCCTGAGTATGCGGGCGTGTGTCGCGTTTGGTTGGTATCAATCCATATCCATATCCATCTCCATCCCATCCCATTCAGGCTCTTTACCTGCAGCCTTGATATTGACCTGGTCGACCTCGTCCTCCTCCTTCTTCCAAATCGGGACCTTGCATCCATTGACCCCATAGCGCCCAGCGTATCTGGATGTAGGGTGTTCATCAATGTCAACATCAGCATCGACATCGATATCGACATCAGCGAGACTCTCATCGTCACTACGGCTTCCAGAAGCCGAACCAGATCTGGAACGAGACTGCGATGAAGTAGACAGGGACGAGCGGGCAGCAGAGGGGATAAATGGAGCTGAGCAAGCAAAGGACGATGGTGTGTTGCCACTCTCATATTGAGACGAAGACCACGACTCTGCAGTAGAGCTACGATAACCTCTGAAGGAAGTAGAGGCGTTATAGGCATGAGGGACAGGTACAGGTTTGGATGCAGTAGGGTCCGTTCCTGAACCGGTCGGAACACCCACAAGGCCGGGTCGGAATTGCGTGACACCAGACCCTGCCGAAGATGCGGGAATGGAATAGTCGTGAAGACGAGGCCCGTTAGATGGCGCACGGTGGAAGTTTCCGTTTGCGGGAACGGAAGAGGAGACGAGGTATGTGGGTCCCCCTGTGCTGGTAGGCGCAGTGCTGTCGACTTTGGGCAGGGAACCACCAGATAAAAACGAGGGCCAGAGAGAGCGATCTTCGGGAAGTGAAGAGGTATGAGGAGAAAGGTGAGAGAGGATAGCGGCGGCCTGACAGCAATGGCGTAAGATGTGAAAAAGGGATTCTAATGACTCGCCACCCACCTCAAGTAGTTGTACTTGCTGATGTTTACTGAGAACAAACTTGGATGCTTCGCGCCAATGCGGGGTGTGCTCCCAACGATGCTTGATCAAGCACGAGGGGTGGCGGTAGATCTAATAATAGATTAAATTTAGTGGGTAACAAGCTACGATATAGACTCAAACCTTCGAACAACTCTCGCACTTGTGATCCACACCGCGTTTCCTGCCGCTTTTTCCATTAATTGGAATAGGCGTGGACTCGGGTCCCTTCGAGTCCTCCGCAGCGGAAATGATTGATGACGGGATGTTGCCACCATCAGTTAAGGAGGCAGAAATGGGCAGGCCCGCATTGGATCCGGGTACTCCGTTCAAAGTGTTTGATGCTGCAATAAACGATGCCGAAACTTGCTGCGAAGTTGGGGGTGAGGAAGATAGGGAGAGTGACGACAAGGAAAGGCCAGCCGCAGACTGCAATAAAGCGGGGCTGGAACGAACAAAAAATGATTAGAATATCATCAAATAAATTGTGGATCAACAAAGAAAAAGTTTCGAAAATTTCACAGGAGAACAAAAAAGTTGAGCGATGAAGGTGACACCTACGATGGTCGGTTCGCTGCATCCCGAGCGTCGCTTAACCTTCTCCTCGTCTTTCCTGCAGATGCTAGACGTCTGTGTTGTCTTGACCCTGTGCCAAGACTTGAGCTGGCCGAAGATCCTTGATTGATAGTGTAGCTGCTGGCACCGGAACCCACAGGGGTCAACTGCGACTGGTCTCCGATGAGAATTGGAGCTGCGCTAGCTGCCGCAAACGATAAGGAAAGCAAGCTAGACGCTGCATCTGCTTGCTAAATGGATCGGCCTTTCTTAGTAAAAAGGGCCGGAGCAACTGGGGAAATTCTGACGTACACTGAGAACAACTTGAGAGGTCATGGCTGATGGTTACTGTTGCTGATGAGGCTTGGGTGATAATCGCAAATTGGTATACAGGGTAAGAGGAAACAGAAAGGAAGAGTGGAAGCTACAGAGAAGAATACAAGTTCATGAAGGTCGGAAAGATGTGTGTATACAATTGCTGTGACATGTCCATAAATTTCATA
The DNA here is from genome assembly GCA_018851325.1 of Termitomyces sp. DKA19. NCBI lineage: Eukaryota > Fungi > Basidiomycota > Agaricomycetes > Agaricales > Lyophyllaceae > Termitomyces > Termitomyces sp. DKA19. The sequence continues at coordinate 5,617 of JABCKS010000267.1, read as the reverse complement.
ACCCCGGAATTCCCTTATTTGAGCTATCTTGCCGCCCTTCCGATAATCTCCATCATGCGCTTCGCGGTCCGACATGTTCAGCTTGGGTTGTCTCCCAGCATGCTCTCTCAGTAGATCTCACAGGAATGTTGCCTTTCCGCAGCGATTCCTCACGGCCGGATGGTGCATCTCATCAGCTGCTTAACATGACCACAATGAACAAAACATCATGGATCAACGTTTTTGCTTGGCGACGATGACAGGAAACACCAATCGTCAATGTATAACTGGCTTCATCCAACTCCAACTTGGACGATTGAATATGTACATGCCCTCTGACTGATCCGTCCTCTGACATGACAACCTTTCCGGAGTTTCAAGGACGCAGATTTGAAAAGCTTTTCTCATCATGATCTTTCTTTTTTTGGACAACCGAATGTCAAATGCTCGTGCCGTTCCAAGTATGTCCATATCTGTTTCGGGCATACTTTGGTTTCTCTTTCGTCAAGCAGAGAGGAGACTACAAGCTTAAGCTTTCGAGATTGCTGGTACCCACAATACCCGAAGCCGGGTCATCAGAAGATTTCGCCCGAATTATGTCGTTGGGTGGGTGCAGGCCGGCCAGGAGTCGAACGTTTGAACGACCGTTCTGTATGTCACACGATGCATATCACTTTCTTCGGGGATCTTCTCCGGTGGTCAACTGACCCGCTACATACATCGAGGAACATCTCTTGAATTCTAGATCTCCAGGTCCTTACACATTGTATTGGAACCAGTGAACTCGATAACTTCCCGCTTTTCTGTATTGCTCACCTCAGAGTCGGAATCAGACTGACGGGAAGTCCTTGAGGTCCACTGGCGACTGGGTCCGACTCATTGAGCTCCGCCGCGCCGTATGCTATTTTCTCCTACAACTATTGACGGACCAGATTTTGTCCATCGAGATCGACATGTATCAAGTCGTCGAGAGAAGAGATGTATTGGAACCTCTATGGATGCGGCTGACTGTCCGATCTTTGCTAGTAAGAATACGATTGAGTCTCACTGAAGAGCCTTGTATGATAGAGAGGAGGTTGCAAGTGGGATAACGTATTCTTCGCTCTTATAAGGTCGCATCATAGTCCCACACCTGTTTCGAAATAAGATCTTGCTTTCTCTCTTGTAGTATCTTTGATAGGAATCTTATGAGGGCTGTGTAGAAGATCTTAGCATAATCTACTTGTGGCGCGTTATCGGCATGACAGCCAGCCCTGTTCTGGGTCAGTTCCCACGAGGGGGAACAAGAGGAATGGAAGTATACTATTTGACTAACCCAGGCACAATGGTTGGCTCAGTCGTTGTGGAGGCGGGCGGCGGGCAGCCATGGCTTGTTCATACCGTTCCCTCATTCTGATCCTTCTCTGTTCCCTCAAGAATACTCTTTCCCTACCGGCGATCCAGGAGGAAGCCGTTCAAGCAGTCTTCGACCTTCCCGCACCGAATTTCGACAGTTATTCTGGTCTTCCGGTTCCAAATTCTACCCGTTCGTTCTGGATTGATACGTCTGGAGCGAACCCGCTCGCCAAGGAAGGGAGCGAAGGGGAACTTAGTGTCGATGCGGATGTTTGTATCATTGGGTCTGGAATTACGGGAGTTTCGTCCGCGTACCATCTTGCAAAAGGTTTGGGTGTCCGGGCAAGGCGGCCAAGCAAGGCTGTTATTCTAGAGGCAAGAGATTTTTGTCAGTATCTTTGTCCTCTTGGAAGAGATGTTGCTGAGTTTGATTATAAGTACAGGCTCTGGGGCAACCGGTTTGCCTGTTTTCCGCAGTCGTTTAGAAAACTACGATGCTCATACAGGGATTTTAGGTCGCAATGGGGGTCACTTAACGCCTGTTCACTTCAAAAGATTCGTGGAGAGAGAGGAACTCTTTGGAAGAGCGGAAGCCGTGAAGGCTTACGCGCTCGAACATCACACGACTTCGGAGCTGCTCAAGGTCATCGAAGCTGAAAATTGGCAAGATGCAGTGGACCTTGTTTCCGCTGAGCATATTGATCTCCTCATGACTGAAACTGAAGTCGAACAAGCAAAGCTAGACTTCAACGCTGCCAGTGAAGCAGGCTTGGATTTGAAAGACGTTGAATGGCTGAGCGGGGGAGAAGTACGAGCTGTGAGCGATGCTCTTTCCTTACGTATACATATTATTTTGACCTCGTCTCAGAAATATGGTGCTTCGTTCCCCGCTTTTACGCATCCAGGAAACAATATCTGGCCCTTGAAATTCGTCACTCAACTCTTCAAACTCGCGCAAAGACTTAATCCTTCCAAATTCGATCTCAGGCTCCATACAAACACGCCAGTCACTTCAATATCTCCATTATCTTCCATGGAGTCCCGCCGTTGGTCTCTCTCAACACACCGCGGAGACATCCAATGTTCCTATGTACTCCACGCGACGAATGCCTACACAAGTTGTCTCCTTCCTCACCTTCAGGGGCCAGATGGAATCGTGCCAACACGTGGACAGGTCATAGCCATACGTGCCGCCGTGCCTGCCATGAACATCACAAAAGCATCGTGGGGTGGAAATAAGGGATTTGAGTATTGGTTCCCTCGGCCTGTCGAAAATTCTGAAGATCATCCTCTCATTATACTCGGTGGCGGCCGCGATGCGAGTGGGCCGACATATGAGTCATACACAACGGATGATTCTACGGTTAACAAGGTTGTTGGTGATGTTTTGAGGAATTTTCTGCCGGGCATGTTTCCGGGGAAGTTTGAGAAGGGACGCGAACCTGAGATGGAATGGGTAGGTATTTTGATTAAACTGTGTGTGTATCGGAAACTGACTGATTATCAGACTGGAATCATGGGCTATACAAAAATCGGCGATCCCTTTGTACGTTCATGAGTCTGAATTCTTTTTTCTTGTCCATCAACTCATCGGGCTTTAGGTGGGACCTGTTATTAGTCCTAACACATCTGCTGGCAATATCAAAGGCCAATACATATCCGCTGGATATACTGGGCACGGTATGACCCGTGCTTTTGGTTGGTGAGCCCTCACTTTTCGATCCCATTCAGCACACGATAAATGCTGATATACCACGAATTATTCAGTGCGGAAGCAGTCGCTGGAATGATCACTGCTGAAATAGTTGGACAGACTTGGACTGCACCGGAATGGTTCCCTCTGCATTATTTGGCGACGACAGAACAACCATGATTTTTGTACTGTCAATTATTACAGTATCCGATCATACATACCCCAACACGATCTTTTCAATATCGCTTTCCAAATCTGAGGATTCGTTCCAGATTCTGTCAACTATACTCTTCAAGGCAGGTTTTCGAAAAGAGATAGTCGAGGCTTTCGCGCAGCTACTTGCCTGATGTCAAGTCGTTGGTGTCTGAGTGTGAGGACCTCAAATTGTGATGGCCTACGTTCAGAAAGAACACAAATCGGATTCACGTGAGTGCATAGGCTCGAAAGCTCAGCTTCCTAGCCCCGCTGCTCCTGGAATGATGGAAAGATTGAAACTTCATGATTTAATTGTTGAGATGTTAGGATGATAGTGTTTACTTCTATTCCCTACTTCTTTCCATCTATGGTTCTCATCCTGAGTCCATAAATTCCCAGGTGCCAAGTCTCAGAAGGCCCTTCTATTCTTTCAGCTTTGGTTTATTACCCGTCCTTGTGCACGCACCCCTGCAACAGGAATGTGTGATCGACTCGCAACCTTCGCAATGATACATAGCAGGTGAGTTGGTTGTCCAATGACTCGAAGTATGGCTATAGGTCGTGCAGTGTTCATTTCCAAGTGTCACGAACAACTTATTTGTTCTCAGTGGCCTTCACAACCATGTCGATGGCTAGTGATCTGTACCGCCGAAATCAATGTTGCCCCCGAAGTAGGTATCATGGAAGACCTGCATGAGTAACTTGTTCTTGCCATTGTAGAGTTGCTTGAGCTCAGTGTCCTTGATGTTGGTGTGATGATGTAGACTTCTATGACCTTGCCTGGGAAACCGACCTTTTCATTTTTGCGGGAGCTGCACATGCTGACAAGAGTCCAGGACACGGACAACAGCCATTCTTGATGGTGGCGTGGTTTGTCATCCGCCACGCGCAACCAAACAGTTGTCTGTAATAGTGACTCTCACGTGACAGAGTGTAGCCAGGAATTATTTGTTCACGATCATAATTATCTTCATGGCTGATGATTACTGTTATGTGGTTGGGAAGTGAAATTTTTAGTCATTTTTTTTTAGCTCTATTGCTTAGGTGTTAAATCTCCAGACATTCAGGTCATCTTAATTTGTATCTATTCTAGTACATAGTTTAATTCAATGCTGCTGAGGGGAAGTGTGGAGTGATGAGTGAAATGAAGGTGTTGAGAGGAGTGGGAATTTGATTGAGACAGGTTGACTGTAAGTTGCAGGAAGGATTTATATTTCTTAAGTCCTAGAGAGTTCTTGAGTGCCAGTTTCCCCTTCTGAGAGAGGGGGGCCAAAAACTCAAGCCATGGCTGTGAAGTCCTGCAGAGCTGGAGGTTCAAAAGGGATATAGTGAGTGTGGGCCATATGAAGGAGGAAAGAGAGGTGGAGTATCCAGATTGGGTCATTTTCAATGTAGAGTTTATATGAGTGCTACCATCCTAGTAGTTGAATCTTGTAGTCTGAGTAACTGGCTGCTGCTGCAGTGGAGGCTGCTCCTCTTCTAAAGCTATGCCCAGCATACTGGCTGGAGTCAATCCCTGCCTGGAACAGCACATCTTGGATGGTGCTGACAAAGTAGGAATACAAAAGTGCCTTGCCATCTAGTTGCTCAAACAAGGGGCTGTCTCTGTTATAGAGAAGCTCCCTGTAGAGGGCTTTGAGCACTGTGATGGAGCAAGTAGGCTGGCTGGGCACTGCTGCAACTGTAATAGTGATGCCTTTCTAGAAGGGGTCAGTTTTGAAGGTGGGGAGGAGACAGGCATGTGTAGCATTTTCTAAGTTTAGTAAAAATTGAATTGAGCTGCACAATAGGTTGAGACTTGGGCTATACTTGCCAGCCTTTCCCATTGTGAATTTGTCACTGCAAAGGAGGTTGAAGTACATAAGGCAGTAGGTAGCATATATAGTGGTGTGACCAGGAATGATGCTGGGATTGAAGTGGGAGAGGAGGGCAATAAGGATGGACAAGGTGATAGATTGAACTGGGTAGTGATTACAGTTGTCATGGTAGCACTTAATGCTTCTAATGAGGTGCTGGACCAGTGGGGATTTGATGGCAGAGAATGAAAGGTTAGCATCAATGTGGAGGGAGTGTACTGCTGATAGGTATGCTTTAATTGTTTTGGGTTGAACACAGCCACTGGGGTCCACAACCCAGAAAAGGATAACTGGTTCTGAGGCTGGGAAGATAAACCTATCTGGGTTATAAAGATTGTTGATTTGAATGTGGAGAATAAACTGGCATTGACTGGTGGAGTAAGCCTGGTGGATGCTGGTAATAAACCTATGCCAAAGGTAAAAAAGGCAATAATTTTGGAATAGTGTTGGTTTTACTGTGTCAAATAATACTGTAAGGATTGACTCAGAGGCATCCACAGATAGTGGTAAGTGACTAATATTGAGATATCTACCTGTCAAATAATACTGTAAGGATTGA
>JABCKS010000266.1:0-14258 GCA_018851325.1 Termitomyces sp. DKA19 | reverse complement strand
CCGCCTTCAAGTCGACCACTTCAATCAACAGATGATCGAATTGCATCTCGGCCACCCCCACCCGCTGTCCCGGCTCAAGATGATCGTTCGGGACGGTACACTAGTGGAATTACTCCTGCTTTAGACCGATCTACTTACCCTCCTCCAGTTCGGGACGATACTCACTCAGTCAACAAAAACATACCTTCTCCTCGTTCTAGTGCTCGTGACTATCGACCTCCTCAGAGACCTATCTCTCGTGAACGTTCTGCGGCGTCGTATCGCTCTGATAACCGAAATTATGTCACTGATGATAGGCGGACAGACGCCATGGATGTAGATACGCCGTCGCGGTACAACGATTCTCGTTCTCTCACTTATAATCGACCTTTTTCGCCGCCTTCTGCGGCTGATCTGGCTCGCGACCGTGCTAGGGTCGCTCAGTACCCACCCTCTCCGAGTCGGCCGCCGCCGCCTCACGATACGCATTCATACGATGACGATAGGAGGTACCCGGCTAGCCGGGATTGGCCTCCATATCAGTCATCGTATAGCGATCGAAGACGGGAATGGACCGCTGCGGATGAAGAATATTATAAATCAAGACAATGGGACCGCAACCCGCCACCGCCAACTGTAGTGTCTGCATCGGACAGGGACCGGTATGAACGTGAAGTGCCGCCGCCTCCTATTGCAAGGAACAATGGTTGGGAGACGAGAGACGAGAGAGAGAGGAGAGATTACCCACCACCAAGGGTACCTTCACCCTCACGTCCGTATGATGGACTAACGAGGTCCCTTGGCTCACGTATGACTGACACATATAGCTCGCCTGCCCCTGGAGGGACATCAGGTGACCGCTCGTATCCGCCTCGTGATATCCATCCGACTCTCAGTAGGGTGCGCCAACGTAGTCTTAGTCCTGCTCGTCGGTCCGGGGGACCTGTGATTGACGATAACCGACCACCTGCCAAACGATCCCGAGAAAACGGATACGGAACGGGGGAGTATTACCCTCAGTCGGCCGTACCCATTGTGAGAGAGCCAGGTGCGCCGATTCGTAGGCAGGACAGTTATACTTCCTTGGCTAGAGTTGTCAGTCCACCCGCGCCACTTGGTGGAGGGAGTGCGTACTTTGATAATCGCGGCACCTCGCTGCCGTCTTCTAATGCGACCGGTGGGCCTGATAGGGATTATACCCCCCGGGAGTATCCTGTGCAGCCGTATGAAAGAGCGAGGTCACCGCCGAGGGGTGCTGCGTATTCAAGGGGAGGGTATTCTCGTGATACGAGGGATGACCGAAGGTATCTGCCGCCGCCGCCTCCACCTATTATACCTCCCCGACGGCCGTGAAAAAAAATGGAGCTTCGTGAGTCATTTTGATCGAGAGATGATTTGATCGAACTTACCATCTTCGGAAGTGCTCTTATCCGCAAAAAAACATATTATACAAATATACGGCTGGAGTATCCTCTACTATCGTTTTCTGTATCATGAGACAATCTACACTGGAGGTGTCTACTGTGGATCGTAGCTTCCGAGTAACAAGGATTTTCATGTGGTTTGTCAATCTATCCAACCTATTCTTTCAATGTCCAAACTCATGTATCCAATACCTATGTTGATCTTATGGCCATGTTTGTGTGTCTTTGCAATTGCAAGTTGATATGTTTCATTTTCCAGCCGTTTGATACTCAATCTTTTTTACTGAAATTTAATGTCTCTTGATTCAAGCAAAGGTCTTCCAATATAACCAACTACTCGTTGTAAGACCACTGCTCACGTTTGTCACACTAAGTCTAGTAATCCTGCGTAATTGACAATCATAGCGATACGATAAGTCAACAACTGAATGCTTCAACACGATGTCATTGTTTCCACTTCCCCATCAAGCGTTACGTGTTAGCTGCGAGTTGGGGATCAAGCTGATCTTGACAAGGCAGGTGTGGATCGTCTTGTCTGTCAATTGACGTTATTATCACAAGGCGGCCATGATCAAAGCTACTCTGAACATCAAAGTTGCTCCAACACCAGACATAATACATGATACATTACGCATTGTGGAAATTGTTTATAATGAGAGTTTAGGCTCGGCGCTATCGCCCCTATCTCTGCTCTTTTGTATCGAAGCATCGAATTTCCTGCTTGATCTTTGCACTCTAACGTACAGGTGTGCGTGCATACTTACGTCCTCTGTCAAATCCTACTGACTTAGGCCTGTTCACAAGTTAAGCTTTGAGTCTATACCTGATCAGGCATTTGAATCCTGGAAAATGGATTAAAGTCAGTCTCAGGTCCCTCTTATTTCGAAAGAACGATTAGCACTGGCCGATCGACTTAGCATGCTTTTGGCTTGTTGTTGTTGTTGTTGTATTCCTATTATATTCAAGGGAGCGCTGGGGCTTTGCCGTATAATGCTTTTAGCTTGCGGAAGTGATTGTATAATTTTAACTGTTTGATCGAATATCTAGCCCCACTGGGAGGATATAGATTGAGTACGTCGATTGAGTGACATATATAAGTTCAGGAATGTGACAGCATTTTCGAAGGATTTTATTTCCAGAGTCCTGCAAAGTGCCAGAACAAGCAAAGTAGTTGATTTTTTCTCAAACCTCCGTGTACCCTGGATCCTGTTAATATTATGATGACGGCACTGTAAGTGATCGAACAAACAGCACACTTGTTGTTTTGTTTCTTTTTCACTCCATTTTTACATACAAGATAATGAACAGTAAACAATATATATTTTCTAATGATACGTACAAACACCCTCAGTCATTTATACCATGGACTGAGGGTGAGTTTTTCTACATATACACATACATAATAATGAATTGACTGTACCTTAGACAAATACTTATGAGTGTCTGTGATCTATAGGTTCAGATTTGAACAGGTTATGGGCATTTGCTGTTTTGGATTCTGACCTTACTCTTATTGTGACCAGACTAACTATTTGGATGAAATTCACATGCATCCACGTATAATCTCTCATTTTCTTTCTCTGTGGACTTTACAATGTCCAATGAATATGACTACTCAAAATCCTGTTTCTCCTACCACAATACCTGTCATTTCTCTCAATGCAGGACAGATTGTGGAAATGCACAGAGTCAATAATTTGGCAAACCCAATGATACTCCCAGTTGGAAAAGTCACTGTGACCTGGACAGGGCACATTCTGGACAAGGATGATGGGAAATGGGGTGAATGGTCTTACAATATAACTCTTGAGTTGTCATTGACTCAATTATGGGAATAAATTTTCAACCAACCACCTTCTCCACACTCAACCTATGAACTGCATGCTCATTGGGCCTGGATGAGTAATAATTGTTTGGCTTGCTCATTCATAAAGCATGCAATATCATCATTGGAACAGAAACTATGTGCAGAAGTGTGGGACCCAGTAGCTTTATGGTTGCATCTAAAAGGTTGTCATGAAGGAGCTGTACCAGTTCAGCAAGTATGATTACTCCAAGAAGCACTCACTACAAGATGCACATCCACACAATCTTTAACCAAAACCATTGATGAGATATATGAAAAGATTGACAGAGCATTTGAAGCCAGAGACATCACAAAAGAACTTCTGCAGTCAATTACTGTTCTCTCTTCCCTCTCTGAAAAATCATATGCCCATATGCAACCAATACCATGGCTGCTGATGTTACAAGATATGGTCCTGTAGAAATTTGCTGATCTCTGGAGGGTGAACAGACACTATTGGATGTAGATAAGAAAATGAACCTCACCTGTTGACACAACCCCAATGGTCCTTGCAACAAAGGCATTACAATATGACAGATTGGTCTGTAGTAGGTGTAAGTCAAGAGGTCACATGAACCATATAGGACATACACAATGCTGGTACATTCTAAAGGGTGGAAGGAAAGACTATTGAAGAGTTTCAGACAAAGAGATTGGCACATTTTGAAGCCCTGCAGAAGGGAACAGATAAGAAGGGCCACACATCAAAGGTCACAAATCACTCCAGCAGGAGGAACTGTCTTTACTGTTGAGGGGGACCCTGCAACAATAGTGGCATATATTTCTACTAAGAATGTGAATGATACACCAGTGAAGACTAAATTTGCAGGCTTGCATCAGATATGATCCTGAATGGATATCTTGAGGAGATTGAATCTATGGAGTTCAATACCTTGATTATAGTTGAGGAGGAGCAACACAGAGTGTGAATTGACTGATGTAATCACATCAACCATGTTCAAGCTACCAAAATTTCTTTGTCAACCTTCTCTACACCTCCAAAAGATTCACCATTTTACCTTGACTCCAGAGCAACTATTCACACATCCCCAGATTCTTGTGACTTCATCACTTTGATGCCAATCCAAGAGAAATCTGTTCTAGGTGTGGGAGGCTCAACAATAGCTGCCAACAGGCAGGGAGTATACATCTCCAGACAAATGAAGGAACATGCCTTGAACTCAACAATGAACTCCCTGTCCCAAAATCCACTGTCTGACTACTATCTGTTAGTAAAATAACAAAGCAAGCAGGAGTCACTGTGACCTTCAATGTCATTGGTGCCCCTCTTGTCAAGATGTCCATAAAAGCTCTGTTTCCACTGCCACTTTAGTCCTGAGATGTGAATTATATGCAGTAGACATCCTTACCCATTAAGTCTATACTGTACATGCTTCTCCAAACCTTACTGACAATGCAACAGACCAAGTTCCTATTGATGATGTGCCAAACCCTGATCCCCAACCACATCATATACCTGTCCAACCTTGTTGATCCAATTGTAACTCCATTCCAACAATAAAAATTGCACCAGAAAACCAAGGTAAAACATGATTAGAGCAGGCAGTCAGAGAATCAAGAGAATCAGCAGCCCATGTGAAAGAAGCACAATCAGAAAGATGGGATGCATTGGAGAATATGCAAAATATGGAGACTAGGGGAGGACAAAAATGAAGATATTGAAAATCTTGATCAGATCATGATGATACTCAGTACAACTGAGTACATACATGACCCTGATGTGAGGGCAGATCCAGATGCTTCAAGGATTCTGGAAGATGCTCAAAAGTCACCTGACTAGTCAAAGGGAAGTTTCTTACCAGGACAAGATAAATTCATTAAACAAGATGGGTGTATGGACATTGGTATCAAGGAAAAAGATTCCACATAGTAAAAAGATCTTTCAGGGTTGACCTGTTTCTACAATCAAGCAGGATGAACAAGGCAATATAACCAGATTTAAGACATGACACATACTTCCAGGCTTTACAATGGTACAGAGTAGAGACTATGACAAGACCACCTCACCAACAGTACATGCAGAATCTTAGCAGATCCTTCTCTATATAGTGGCAACACTCAACTGGGATGCAACACAAATCAATATAAAAACAACATTCTTGAATGGGATCTTACCTGAAGATGAACAAGTTTATATGCAGCAACCCAAAGGAGTCTGAGGAAGAGGGGAACAAAAACTGGATATGCAAGTTATTACAACCAATCTATGGCATGAAACAAGCAGGACATATTTGGAATAAGACCCTAGATAACATCATGAAGCACCTCAGGTTCATCAGACTAAAATGTGAGGTGTGTTTATACTACAGAAAGACTGATCAGGGTGTGGTGATTGCAGAGGTACACATAGATGATTTTCTGTTAATAGCAAGCTCAGCAGCAGAAAAAAAGCATTTCAAGGGACAATTAAAGGAAATTTGGACCATCTCTGATCTTGAGGTACCTTGTTATATAATCAGAATGGCAGTTTGATGAGATCAAGAGAACAGACAAGTTTCCTTATCTCAGACTCATAAACCAACTAGTCTGACAATATGAGTAATTAGCTACATCTCTGCTCTTTGTGCCAATGGACCCTAGATTGAAACTATGCTATATAGATGAAGCAAAATTGAACAGCAAAGAAATAGAAAAATCAATGTATATCCCTTATAGGAATTTAGTTGGAGGTTTGCTATGGCTTTGTAATGTTTCTATTATAGGTTGCACAGCTTACAATTCCATTGGAATAAGCAAGAGTGATGAAGACCAAGACCCTAGGTCAGCTAAGTGTGAGCAAGGATATTTTGATGTATTTGAGTTGTTGTGCATAAGGACTGTATATTCTTACTGAAACCCTTTATATACATACATAAGTATATACAAATGACAATGTATGACATTATAATGATACAATATATCATATGTTATCAGTAAGCAGTAAGTCAGTTGGTACTATCATGTGGCAGAAAATATACTATATGGGGTCCTGTTCTATGACTGTGGGTTTACTCAATCAGTCTGATCTTAACACTCCCTTCTAAACCTGCAAGTCTAGGAATGTGGTCATTGGTGGCATTTGTCTCAAGTAGATTAGGAAGCTCTCTGGTAGAGCTTAGTGGAGTCCACTGCAAGAGCAGCAAACTGCATAGGGCTGGGGCTAGTGGCATAGAATGGGGGTCCAGGATATGAGAAGACAGGGGCAAGAGATACTGTGGCAGATGCTGCACATGCTGTGCACAATCTTTGGGCCAAGTTTGAGTTTGCTACTATATACTTCCACATAGCCAAGAAGTTGATAGTGCAGCATTCCTTAGCAAAATAACTGTGGGTATAACAAAGCTTGCATCAGAGCTTCTGCCTTAGAGCTGTGCTGGGCTGCTGTTGGGATCTAGTAGGGGTAGCAGTGGCTGTGCTCTACTAAGAGCTGATCTTCTTGTCAAGGTACAAAAATATGGCATATAGACTCATGGTGAGAGTAATGATTAGGGTTTAATCCAGCTAATGACTGTGGCAAGATCAGAGCAGCTGCTTAGGGCATCTTGAAGTAATTCTTGCATGTTCTCAAACTCTTCATTAGTGACATCAGCAATCAGGAGGAATACAACTTTCAATGACATGAAGAGGGGTGATGTGCAACTATTGGAATAAGTGAGAGTGATGAGGACTGAGACTCTAGGTCAGCTAATTGTGAGCAAGGATATTTCAATGTATTTGAGTTGTTGTGCATAAGGACTATATGTCCTTACCACAACCCTTTATATATATACATAAGCATATATAAATGACAATGTATGGCATGATAATGATACAATATATTGTATGTTATCAGTAAGCAATAAGTCAGTTGGTACTATCATGTGGCAGAAAATATACTATGTAGGGTCCTATTCTGTGACTGTGGGTTTACTTGATTGGTCTAATCTCAACAAATTCACACATTATAACACAAAACTAGTTGATTATATATACAAAGAAATAAAGTAAGGTACTCCTTACACAAGTACAAACAAAGCAATTAAAGGGAGTATCAGGTGACACTACTATAATAGAGTAAATAAATAACTAATACTGGATAAGTCTAAAAGAGTAATGGACAATTCATTACATACTCTATTGAGTCTATCAACAGACTCACAAATGCAAGATAGAGTGAGCAAGGGGGTGGAATATGGCATCCCACCCATAAGGCCATCACCAGGGCTCTGGATGAGGGTCCCTACATAGAAATAGTGTAGAATCAATTAGGTCCTACAGATTGAGAGCCACCACCATAGTCAACAGCCTTATGTATGCTGTTCTTATCATGCATGAGGGGAGGGTGGGGCCAGTGCCCAACCCAGTATATATTCAAAGATTGATCATTGATCTATACATAAGGAGGTATTGATAGCCATACCTGAATATAGGTTCTGTGAACCTGGGTGGACATGGTGCAGGATGTACTGCACCCACACATTGATGTCAAAGTGTTGTTTGATTGGGACTTAATTAAGTCCTGCTCTACAGATATTGTTGTCAGTATGGCCAAATATAGCCAATGAACAAGATAGTAAGGGGACCAATTGCCAATGCCAGTCCCCTTTTGGCAGAGAAGTGGCTAACTCCTCTGAAGTCAGCTCTAGGATATGCTATATAGTGTGGTCCCACTAATCTGTCATAGTATAGTAGGATATTCAATGGAACTCCTGGACAAGGAGGGCAGCATGTATCCTTTCCCTCATAGTTATGTGAGGGTTAGCTTCACATATGATGTAGAACATTAGTCACAGCTGCTCTAGATTTATGAGCATTCCTTGAGGAGCCCACTAATATAATTGTTTATAACATGGGAATAGATGTGCAATTCTCACTATTTTGGTTGACCACATAAAGAGCACTTTGTCACCTACAAAGACTGAATTAGTCATTGGCAACCAATAGTAATTGGGGTGCAGTATACCTCAGAAGTCATTGCAGCACTTGTAGTGCCCATGTATCTGCATAGTTTCCCAGCTGTCTGGCAGGCAGCTGGGCACAATATCATTGAGATGCTTGAAGTCCATCTTAGACTTCTTAATGTCAATAGCTAACAGCCATTTGGTGTTAGCATTGTAAACCTTCTTGTGATGATGCTCTGTAGCATCATTGTCTGAATCACTGCCTAAGATTCAATGCTTGGACAGTGCAATGTCATCCTCATCATTGCTTCCTGAATCAGAGGCAGCTGCACTGCTAGCTGCCCTTTGAGAAGCTTGTCCTGGGGTGACAAAGAATTCTTTGTCACACAGATTCTGTTACACTAGTGGAATGTGCTCATAGAACAAGGTACTGGGAATTGTGTAGGTCCTAGGCTCAAGGATTTCAATTACTCCCACTTCAGACCTCTGCAGCACATTTGCAGAATAAGTAATTGGGGTGGCAGCAACTATTGGGTTGCCAGTCTGTTGTACTGTTGGGGCTGGCTTTCCAGAGCTAGCCTTGGCAGTAGCTGGCCGTGATGGCACAGCTTTGGTCTGTGCTAGCCTTGAGGATTCAGCTGTGGCCTAAAGTGCCTTAAAGTCCAGGTACATATCCATCTGCTGGTCCTTGCTAGCAGAAATGACATCATAATAGGGCACTAGTAGTTTCTTTGCCTCCAGAGGGTAAGGAAGGGAAGCTATGCACTTTCCCAATGCTGACTGGAAGAGGTCCAACCAGGCCTCATTTCTTTGACTACAAACAAAATCAAGTTCATTAAGAACTTGAGCAAGTGTGAGCTGCACTACTGAATTATCAAGGACATCAGTGCCAACATCCTCAGGCACTCCAGCATTATGTAGCTGCTGGAGCAGGTGAGTAATCCGCTTATTGGCTGTGGTCAAAGATTCAAGCTCTTTCACTTTACCCTTACTCTTCTCCTTAGCCAAGTCATATCACTCAACTGTCTTCCAAGTGGTTGATGAGGAGGACTCAGCCTCTGTTGCCAGTACAGACAACAACATCTCAGTTGTTGCCTATTGTTTTCCCTTAGTCCTATAGGCAACCTTTGATTGCTCAGCCACACCCAATGATGACAATGGTGTATCTTCCAGATGTACCATAGTAGGCAGTAGTGGGTATACCTGCTGCAGAGGAGACAACATGTCCATTATTGATGTAATGGACTCTGGTCTCTCCTTGTCCACCTCCATTGCATTGGGATAATTGGTAGCAGATTATCATTGACCTGCCATACCTATTGCTTGGCTGGGTCTAGCCAGTAATGGTGGGGCTATAGAGTACTGTAGCACTACATATTGTTGGAACTCCTGTAACCACACAGCTTGTGGGGCTACAGGTTGGTCAAAATTTGCTACTGGAGCACCCTTAGCCCTCCACATCCTCAACCCACTCTATTGTGCTGTGTAACCTCTGCCTTCAGAAGTTTCTGTTCAGCCAAATTTGACATACTGGGGCATCTTGCTACTAGAGCACTCTTAGCCCTCCACATCCTCAACCCACTCTATTGTGCTGTGTAACCTCTGCCTTCAGAAGTTTCTGTTCAGCCAAATTTGACATACTGGGGCATCTTGCTACTAGAGCACTCTTAGCCCTCCACATCCTCAACCCACTCTATTGTGCTGTGTAACCTCTGCCTTCAGAAGTTTCTGTTCAGCCAAATTTGATATGCTGGAGCATACCCTCTCTCCCTTAGAAAGAGTGCTCCATTAATACTCTTCTTTAAGCAGCAATAAGGCTGGGTAGTCCCCAGGTAGACTATTAGTTACCCAGACCCTATTCTTGTTCTCCACTTTCTTCATAGTGGACTATTTTAGACCACTACATAGTCAAGGCTGCTCATTGCACCACTTTTCCAATGTGCAGAAGCATTATGTGTAGCTATCTAAGTCCTCCAGCTCCAACTTATGAGCTGGAGTCACTACTCCATCAATGACTACCTGGTCATCTCATAAGTCCAGAAGAACATGATATGCCATTATGAATGGCATGCCTACAATTATGTCATAGCAATTGAAGTTGGCAATGTCAATATAGACATTGCAAAACTCACTAAGGGCTTTTATAGTCACCCTGGCCCCATAGTTCACTATGGAACAACTTCCAATTGTCCCTAGCTGCAGGGTTATCAGTGTGGCCAATGGAGCCACACATATTCTAGCCACATAGGCAAACAATGTGGTGATTCTGGAAGTCATGCTTTCCGAATCCTACAATGTCCATGCCCTATAGCCATTGACTTCCATCCAGGTGACAAGATATTCCTTGTCTTATGCTGGCAGTATTGGTAGGTCTATGGTATCTTTTACCACCATAATGATATAGTTGCATTGACCAGTCCAGTAAAAAGGGAAAGAAAGACCTAGATATCCTTGAAGCCAAAAACCATAAGCAATAAAGGACACCAAAAACTGTAGGTAAAAGACATACCTAAATCCTAAAAGCACCTCTCCTGTGACTTTCAGCCAATGCAACAAGACCCAGCACAATAATGTGGAGCAAAAGGCCAAGTCATGCATCAAGGCATGACATAGTGCCATCATACAGGGTAATCATGGATCAGTGATCAGTGATTACTGATCAAAACCTTCTGTGCAAAGAATTCTTGTTGTCATATGCAAAAAGAAAAGAAACTTTGTCATGCACCATATTAAGCAAGCCACCAGCCACCACTTCACAAACAATGACCAGAGGCAGCCCAAGGAGTACTCAGCTGCCAACAGTAGAGGGAAGTGAATTTGGAAGAGGTTAGCCAAGGATAGCTAAGCTGTGGGCCCTTGACCAGCTAAGAACATGCCAAGTATGCCCCAGTAGTCCAGAAGGCAGCAGTGCCCAGTAGATGTGTCAAAAAAGCATAATATCATGCCATTATCAAGGAAGTCCATGTGCAGAGAGAGCAATATAAAAGGGAAAAGGAATGGCATAGAAGAAGGTCAAGCAAGCATTTGCTATGGCTTGGAGTCCCCAGGGAGCAGACCTCTTAGGCCTACAAGCAGTACTAGCTTCAAGTTTTAGTTGAATAGATTATTTAAACCCTTTTCTATTGTTTTGAGACTGTTTCAAGCTTTAGGATTAAATCAATCAATATTATTACCCCTGTACTACAAGTAAGGGATTGGTATAACTGAGCCCTGAACATTTGCATTGTTTAAGTATGACAGCTTGGCCAAGTAATAAGACTTTGGGCCAACAGTATAATCTTAAATTGCACATCATCTGGAGCCCACTGCAAGGGGTTCTTTTATACAAAACTCACTTTTTGGATCTTTGTGAGGAGTCTAACCTAGAAACATTAGTTTTGCACCTTCTGGGTCTTGGCCCAAACCATCTGAAGTGATTCCACCTAAGATGAAAGACTCTGTTATAGTTAGAAAAAGAGAAACTAGAGCCAATAGTAGTGCTTCTAAGTCCTTTTTGCCTGATCCTGAAGTCTTACTCAGAAGGAGAAAGCTTTAGACTGAGAAAGTACTTTCAAGTTCACCAAAAGAACTGTGCTCTACTATTAAACCAGTTTCTACTGCCTCTACCATAGAACCAATCAAACACAAGATGCCTCTGCCTGAATAGCAGGGATGCACCTAAGTTTAAGCATACTAAACCTTGTAAGGTTCAATGCTTTTTACAAAGAATAATCTCTCTATTTGAGCATGCTGGAATACAGAAGGATAAGGAGAAGAAAAAGAGAATTTTGGAGTATATGGATGCTCAAACTGAACAAGAATAGTTGGGCTTTGATTCTTTTGGGGATGGCTATACCTGGTTTGATTTTGAGGAAGAGATCAATATAGTCATCCTCAAAAGAATCAAAGCCCAACCATTCTTGGAGTCCTATCCAGAAGCAGTAGATGACACAGGTAGTGTTGCAAACCTGGACAGAATCTGCAAAGAACATGCCAGACTGAGTAGGACTGACACTACAGAGATCTATTCTCCTATCAGAAAATTTAGGGCAGAAGCCAAGAAGTTGGCTAAGGTTACTGGTAATGGGTCTCTGGTAGACAGATTTCTAGGGTGCTTTACCCCAACCTTTGCAGATGTCATAGAGGAAAGGTTAATCAGTAGGTATAGCTATTACAAGGATCCTGCTAGAGACAGGCACAAAGATAACAAGTATGATTTGTCTGAGGTACTTGCAGTAGTATGGACTTTAATAGAGTCCTAGAGAAGAGAGGATGGAGAAAGTGAGTAGTAGTAATAGACACCAAAGAGGAGGAGGCAGAAGAGAGAATTGCCCATCTACAAGATGCTATAGTCACCATTGGGAAGTAGATGGGGAGCATCCAGAGTACTATGCAGACCTTGCAAAATAGCCAGCTGGACATGTACAATACCTTTTTGAATACCAGGGGAAACCAGAGTGTCAGAATAGAGGGACCTTTTCCAGCTCCAACTTCTAGAAGGGGTGCTGTTACTTATTTCTATTGTTAGCAAGCTGGACATAGAATCTCATAGTGTGAAGTAATTAAGGCAGATGTACAAAAGGGATGAATCATCCTGCTGGAAGGTAGAGCCAGACTACTCAATGGTTCTCCCTTGCCTAGGGATCCTGCTGGTATATCTCCTCATGTTAGACTAGTGCAGATACATAATAAACAAGTGAGCATGTACTTTGGATGGCCAACAGATGACCATTCAGATACAATCACTTATTCTACCTATGTAAATGCAGCTAGGGACACAAGAGATAATATGTTAGAAAGCATACAGCATAAGGAATCAGACTGCTTAGGGGAGTTGGAAAAAGGATTCAACAGGATGACTGAACTGCTTAGTGTGCTGGTCAACACAAGGAGCACAGCCAATCCTGTTGGTGGACAGAAGTCTGTCTCCAAGGATTTTTAGAGGACTCAGGGATGGCAAAGGGAAAGAGGCTGCTCATCCAGAAGTATCCCCTTGTCTGAGAGACAATCTAAAAAACCTTGGAAAAAAAAAGCTAACTCTAGTGATTCCACCTAGAGTTGCACCCAACCTGGACCTACCTTTTGAGAAGGTTCTAGCCCTCAATGAGGGACCAGATTTGCCAGTGCAGGACACTGTTAAAAGTTCCTAAACAGGAACAAAGAGGAAGGAGTGGGATAGGACTATTGATAGGCTCTGGGAGGCTACTGTACCTTTTAGCACTGAAGAACTGTTAGATGTGTCTCCTGGATTAAGAGAAGCAATGATACACAAATTGACTCTCAAATCAGGGACTAAGTCTAGGGGTCCCAAGGTCCCAAAAGTAGCAGTTCAACAGTAGACTGTAAGGGAGAAGAAACCACCTGACAAAGTAGATTTCAATGACCTACCAATGGCAACCTATTTTATTGCAGATGGGACACAGAATAGATTGCCTACTGGTGGAGTTGTGTATCAGGATTGTGTAGCCACTTGGAAAATATCCCTCTAGGAAAAAAGCCAGTAGTGGTATATGTGGCCAGAGATTTGTAAGTGTTGAGATCCTTGTACCCAACTGTCAATCAGAGGGGACAAGTAGAGACAATTCTAGACAGTAGTTCTCAAATAGTCAGCATGGCACTAGATGAGGCACTTTGCTTAGGATTGACTTGGGATCCAGACATATGCTTGAGGATGGAAAGTGCTAACAGCTAAGTGGATGCCTCAGTTGGTCTAGCCAAAAATGTACCATTTACTTTTGCTGAAGGCTTCACCATTTACTTACAAGTGCACATCTTTGTTAAGCCAGCTTATCTTGTCTTGTTGGGTCAACCTTTTGACACTGATAGAAAGCAACATACAAAATCTACAAGATAGCAATGCCATCATAACCATCAAAGATCCTAATACTGGATGCTGAACAGCTCTGCCCACTCTTCAAAGAGGGAAGATGCCCAAGGTAGAAAGTGGGGGAGATGGAAAACCAAAATTTTGAGTCTCAATGAGCTGGTCATAGATCAGAGAGAAGTAGCAGATTGGAGAATAGGGAAGTGGTGATGACTGGATACACTGTAAACAACAGTGGATTCAAGAATCAAGAGTTGAGAGATGTATATCTGTAGGTTTTTGCATTAGAGGGCAAAGCTGAGGAGAAGGATAAGTAGACATTATAA
>JABCKS010000265.1:0-25631 GCA_018851325.1 Termitomyces sp. DKA19 | reverse complement strand
GTTGCAACTTACAGATCCAATCCTCCTTTCCTTTCTCCTCAAATTGTTTTGGTTGCTGCATGTAGATATGCTCCTCCTCTGGGAGGATCCCATTGAGAAACATGGTCTTGATGTCTACCTGCATTGCATCCCAACCTAATGTGGCCGCCATGTGGAGTAAAATACGCCAAGATTCCACATGCACTGTTGGTGAGGTAGTCTTCTCGTAGTCTCTGCCTTGTATCATTGTAAACCCTTGTAGGACGTGTCTGGTTTTCAGCCTTGTTATTTTTCCATGTTCGTCTCGCTTTATAGTGAATACTGGTTGCCCTTTGAATATCTTCTGACCAGGCGGGACCTTTTTGCGGGGGACTAGTTCCCACACTCCCATCTTGGTCAGCGATTCGATTTCATCCTGGTATGATTTCTTCCATGCAGGCCAGTCTGTGGAGTCTTGGGCTTCCTCTAAGGTTCTTGGGGTGTCAGGATCCATCCCCATCCTGTCAGGTTCATTGCCAATTGCACTCAGCGTCATCATAACTTGATCAAGGTCCACAGCGCCCACTCCATCATTTTCAGGTACTTCCCAAATGGCTCAATTTAGATCTTCCAGTGCCCTGCGACATTCAGTACGTGTTTCTCTAATCCTATCTGCTGACTCCCTCGACTCTCGGATAGCTCTTTCAGTATGAGTCTCTGTATGGTTCTCACCTGTGTTCATCTTAACTGTGGGAGTTATAGTTCGAGTTGAGCGTCGCAAGATTGGAGGGTCTGGTGGGGCAAGAGTGTCTTCATCCCCCTGGGGCGCCGGTGTAGGATCTTGAGGCATTGTCTGATCTTGATCCTTCAGGCCAGGGATCTGAATGTGTTTGTCTTCATTGGATGGTATGGTCTGACGTAGGATTGGGTATAAACTCAACTCCTTTTCAATAGCATGTATCAGTGGGTTGGTTGTCTTGGTCAATGTCTTTAGGTCTTTGTCTGGTGATGTGTGTGAAGGTTGTTCTTGGTGGCTCTCTATAAACCGTACATGGTACGAACTGTATACCTTTCCGGTAGACCTATTGTAGCATCTATAGGATTTCGAGTTCATCTCATAACCAATCAGGGTACATTCGATTGACCATTCAAATATTTTCGGGTTGTGTTTGTTGAGGACTAGTACAAATGCCTGGCAACCAATTTCTCGAAGGTATGAATAATCCGGTTTCTTTCCAAACCACAGCTCATCTGGTGTATTATCATTTTCAATAGAGTTCTTCGTCTTCCCATGCAGCTGGGTGGCGGTTAGGTAGAATTTGTCCCAAAGGTAGGTGGGGCATTTTGCGGCTATTCGCATTGACCGTGCCTTACCCATGAGGGTTCAGTGCATTCTTTCCATGTGGCCCATATGAGCCGAAGTGTATGGCACACCTACTTCGAGGATTATTCCTTTTGACTTATACCATGCTTTGTGATTTTCGCCATTGAGTTCCCCATCCTTCCCGGTGCATAGAATTCGAAGTTTTTCACCAGTTTCATTTTCACAAGCTAATACCCATGCCTGAAGTTCTCTGAATGCATCTGCTTTGCTTTTAAGAGGAATAGACCATGGTTTATTCGAGTAATCATCAACAATGTTCATAATATAGAGATTCCCAGTATGGGATACCACAGCTGCTTGTCCTGTCAGGTCCACCCAAACTTTTCCCAGCTTCTTTGTTGCCTTATGCCCAAACCCCTCCTCTCGTTTCTTTGGTACTGGCGTTTGAGCCTGTTTACCGAGGATACAGTGGTCACAAATGGAGGGTTTTTTGGAAAAGTTTTTGGGCATACCATCTACCATCCCAGCTTGGGCCATCTGTATGATGGCTTGGTAGTTTGTGTGACCAAGTCGATTATGCCATGTCTTAGCATTGGGCATGGCATATATGGTAAATGCATGTTCAAGGTGGAAATTAAGTACATAGAGATTCTTGCCATGAGCTAGGGTTCCAGTTGCAACTACTGTGTTTGTGGATTTCCTGATTAGAGTAGCACCCACATCACTGAAGGTTGTGAAGATTCCATTTGACTTTGCAAGTTTGCTAACGGATAACAAGCGAACTGTTGATTTCGGCACATGTAATGCACCATCAATGATGATATGATGCCCTTCTCCCATACTGAGTTTGATGCTTCCAATTCCAGTTGCTGCAATGGTTGCACCCCCAACTCCTCATATCAGTCTTTCTGGAATTGGGGTTAGGGAGTTGAAATCGGTTTGGTCAGGGGATATGTGGATGGTTGTGCCAGAATCGAGGTAGAAGGGGGAGGTTTCCAATGGTATATTTGGAGTATTTGCCATGTATGCTCTGTTTTCCTGATCACGGTTGTCATAGCATGACTCCTCCTCAACTGCTATCAGGGAATCAAACTCCATAGCCTCCACATCCTCAAGATGACCACTGCTCAATATAGTGTCTGTGGCAAGGCCCGCAAACTCTGAAGCAACAGTCTTTGGGGTATTCCCACTCTGTGTAGCAATATACACCGCAATGGCATTTGAGTCACCTTCAACGACAAAGGCAGTTCCCCCTTGGGGCATTATGGTCAACTGTGAAGTCCCTTTCTTCGTATCTTTCCCCTTCTTTAGTGCATCAAAGTGTGCCAACTGGGCCTTTCTAGACTCCTCTACTGTCTTCCCGACCATGCCGCCACCCTTGAGGACACACCAGGGCTGAGTGTGTCCTGTATAGTTTGGGTGTCCTCTTGACTTACAGCTGCTACACTGTAGATGGTCATATTTTTAGGCTTTTGCTGTAAAGGCTGTGGGTGTCAAGTCTGTGGGCATAGGGGTTGATTTGTTGGCATCAATCAGGGTTTGCTTGCCTTCTAGGAATTGATGGATTTCTGCAGGGCCATACTTGGTGACATCACCCAATGCAGTGAGATCTCTTGATATAATTGATTGAATGTGGGCGTACGACCTGTCTGACAGAGCCGATAGTATCACAATGGATTGTAAAAGTTCCTTCATCACCAGTCCCACTTGGAAGGCTTGGTCGACCTTGTCAAATATTGTATCGGCGGTTTTTGTAAGCAATTCGGTCGGGGAACACTTCATAGTTAATGCTTCCTATAGTAGGTGTACTTGCTGGACAGGCACGGTTCCACCATGGCATCCTTTCAGATGCTCCCACAACTTTACCAGGTCCCACTTATCCATGCACAGCTTCTGTTCTGATGCAGATATTGTGTGCTTTATAAACAAACAGGCCAGTCTGTTATTCCCTTCCAATGCTTGGAACGCACAAGGTTCATATGTCCTGTGTGGCGAGTCTGGTAGATTGAAAACATAATCCCACAGTTGGACTATTGAGAGTTCGAGGCCCATGCTGTACGACCATTCCATCCACCTGCCATCATCTTTATTGAGAACATGACCCATCCATACAGCCATGACTTTCCCAATAGGGAGGACCAGTGGGTTTGTGGAATTATTGATCTGACGCATCTCCTCAATTTCCTTCAGAGTGAAGTCATCTTTTGTAGTGTCGCCAGTATTAGGCATAATTTGAGTGTGATGTATCGGGGTTGTGAAGTGAATGGAATAAAATTCATTGCATAAAGTCAATAGCCAAACAGCCAGTTCAGTAGACATTTGATGTAGGGATCAGATTTAGTTGAACAGTAATAGGCCCATAACCTGTTAGAATCTTATCCCACAACACCTATAATATTACAGACTAGTCAGTCCGTAGTCCTCAGTCCGAATATAATCAACTGCATTTCTGTACCTATAATATTACAGACTAGTCAGTCCATAGTCTATGGTACAGTTAGTCTGTTGTATACATTAGGTGTTATTTGAGACATACCCTCAGTCCAAATATAATCGACTGAGGGAATGCTGCATATCGTAAGTAGTATATATATAAGTTCATAACAATGAGGGAGGTGGACAAAGCAGACAAAGAGGTGGCCATAGACAAAGCAAGAAACAAAGGTGGCCAGGAGCACACCTACGGTGTCACATATGTGATATCTGTGATATCCTAATATTTAGTAATGGTGTGTTTGACTGAGCAAGCAAGAGAAGTCATGCAGGCAGAAGACAAAGATTGTAGAGGACATTTCCCTATTCTATAGTGTCTAGGACTTGTGTATGATATGCTTTCCCACAGATATGATATCACACTTGATGCATCACAATCAATTTCGGTCTCCGCATCCAAAATCCAAGTCGTAGTTGCCTCTCCTACCACTGTCATCTTCAGACTTGGCCTCTCTTCAAGCTTTCATTTTGGCTGCTTCCTGTTACGTACACAGGAAGTTCCCAAGCTCTGCAGCATTGGCCAGATATGGAGGATCCATATGCAAATCTTGGTTGGCCAAGCACAAAAAATGAAGAGTACACTGGGTGGCAAGAACGCCGGGTGGGCTTTTTGGGCTGCGAGTATTGATGCATATCTAGAATTTGGAATGAGACCATGACATGGCAGAATTGGCGAGACCTCACCAATGTCAATATTCTCCCATTCCATTGAAGCACTTTCCTGGTGCAAACAATCCCACTTTCTTGTCAATATCACATATCTCCATGCCACCCATGGTTACAAGGTACAATAAGGTTGCTACAGAAAATCGTCGGTTTGCAAAATTGGTTTCAGATTTGCCATGTCTGTAGTTCTGCATGGCAACAACCTTTGGTGTGATACTAGCATTCTGCACAACGTTAAGGATTGATGGTGAGAATCCACCAGAGACATTAGTACCAAGGCCAACCTGGTGTGTATTGATGATTCAACCAGTCGGTATTGCAGATACATCAAAGAGATTTACCTTGATACCTCTATCCAGATATGCTCCAACGTGAGCAGTACTGGTGCTCAGGTTCAAATTGCTCATAGGACAATGGCTAATTCCAGCATTTCTCTCTGCAATAAGCTTTATCTCTGCATATTCAAGCCATACTCCATGGGTCAAAATAGTGTTAGAATGTAAGAGTTCAAAGTAATCATACACATCTGTATAATGTGGAGAGTCTGGGAAAAGATTTTTTACAGTCTTGATCTCTGACAGGTTCTCTGATATGTGGGTCTGTATGTGTAAAGATGGATCTGACAATGCCAATCCCCCAAGGGAGGTCAAAAGTTCTGGAGTACATGAGATGGCAAATTGTGGCATCAGAATCAGTTGGATCAAAGGAAGGGTATCTTGGGTTGCTGATGGCAAAGATAAAGAGCAAACATGAGATATCAGTGCTTTTATATCATGAATAGATGCTTCCATGGATGACTCAATATAGTGTTCAGGACTCTCTCAATCCACATTACATTTCTGTTCAAGCATGGAGACAGGCATTTATAGCAGACTAAGAAATGCACTTACACTGACAAACACCCACTGACCTGTCAAGTGAGATATGAATGACAATGTCAAGTCTTTGCTGAGGAATTGCACACCACTGGCATGAACAATATCTGCAAGTAACTTGGTGGCTTCTAGATGAAGAGTCCTGTAATAGCAACAAGTAGTAGTCTTTAAAACTTTGCATTAGCTGTCAAATGTAATTAATTGATCCAATGCACTTTGCAATCAATGATTTGCCTAATGGCAGACTGAGAAGATGCCTATGCAAAGTCAACATCCACAAATTTTGCTTCCATCAGAAAGGTGACATGCTCTAGCCATTCAAGAAGTTTGTATTGTTGACTACTGACCATTGTTTAACATTCAATAGACAGTAGACATCTCCAGATATAAGCATTGTCCTTACCATCCAAAGTTAGGGAACTGAGGCACATGCTATTCCATGATAAGGCTAGTCAGGTCTAAGTTGAAGATGAGTAGTGGATTTACAGTGTGGGTATCAATGAATTCTGGCAAGAGAAATTGGCTGGGATGCAGCTCTACAATGTCTACATCAACAAGCCCTTTGTTTGCTAGTGTATCTAGTAACTTATCATCATTCACATTCTCTTCTATCCATGTAATATTTCCAATTTGTTACCCAAGTTCTAACATCTCTTAATAAACAGTAACCAACTGATAAGATGCCCACACAAAGTTGACATCCAC
Source organism: Termitomyces sp. DKA19 (assembly GCA_018851325.1). Taxonomy (NCBI): domain Eukaryota; kingdom Fungi; phylum Basidiomycota; class Agaricomycetes; order Agaricales; family Lyophyllaceae; genus Termitomyces; species Termitomyces sp. DKA19. Next base: position 19,610 of record JABCKS010000265.1, on the reverse strand, counting down.
AAATTTTGCTTCCATCAGAAAGGTGACATGCTCCAGCCATTCAAGAAGTTTGTATTGTTGACCATTGACCATTGTTCAACATTCAATAGACAGTAGACATCTCCAGATACAAGTATTGTCCTTACCATCCAAGGTTAGGGGACTGAGACACATGCTATTCTATGATAAGGCTGGTCAGGTCTAAGTTGAAGATGAGTAGGGGATTTACAGTGTGGGTATCAATGAATCCTGGCAAGAGAAATTGGCCAGGATGCAGCCCCACAATATCTATGTTGATAAGCCCTTTGTTCACTAGTGTATCTAATAACTTATCCTCCTCCATGTTCTCTTCTATCCATGCAATATTTCTGATTTGTTACCCCTAATCTTTCCATCAATTCTGAGCACTGACTCACCAAATAAAGTAGACAACTTGGCAGCAGGGTCCCAAGTACCCAACCATTTGTAAGCCTACCTGTACCTTTACAGAGGTTTGCAATATTCCACAAGCTACTGCTCATGTCCTCAGGACCACTGTAGGGTAAATGATATTGCATATTTAATATGCAGTGCTGAGTAGGATTGGTAGTACCAGTGGGTATTTTTGCCAGATAGGATATACAAAATGCTAGGGTGAAGTGAAAGAAATGTACCTTAAACATAATAAGACACTTCATGTCCCAGAGTCAACCATCTGCCTCCTATCTATCAGCAAAGTAGCAAAGCAAGCAGGGGTTATTGTGACCTTCAATGATGTTGGTGCCACTCTTGTCAAAGCATCTACAGAAACTCATCACCACTGCCACATTGATTCTAAAATGGGAACTCTACGCAATAAACATCATTACTCACCAAGCCTATACTGTCCATATCTCTGTGAACCTCATGACCTGGCACAATAGGTTAGGCCATGTCAACTACCAGGCCATCATGCAAGTGGCATGGGCCAGGATGATTGAAGGTGTGTCTGAAACCTTTGAATCAAAACCTCCACAATGCGACAATGATATTCTTAGAAAACAGATGTAAACACCTGCACTGCAACAGAGGGAGGAGGGTGAAGGGCATAAGGCTACAAAGAGACTTGAGAAAGTGTGGGTGGATCTAGCAGGACAATTAGCAGTAACATCATGTACTGGGAACAACTACATCATGAATATTGTGGATGACTACTCTGATAAACCTTAGTCCATTCCACTAGAGTCCAAGAACAAGTCATTTGATGAGCTCCAGGCCTTGGGTCTTAGCCCAAGGAAATGAGACTGGCAAAAAATTAAAGACATCACACACTGGATGCAATGGAAAACTGAATAGAGAGGAACATAAAAGGTGGTATAATTTAAGAGGAATTACCCTCAAAGTTGGAGCTCCATATAGATTGGCCCACATAGAATGAATAGAAAGAATGCATCAGACACTGAATGGGAAAGCTTGATCAATGAGGATAGCTTTGGTCAAGTGGCTAGATATGCCTACAACATTGAACTAAGCCTGGAATAGAGTCAGACATCTATGGAAATGAATAGTCCCCTTATAATATGCATCATAGATGTAGACATACTGAGTGACATCTTTCTTGAGTCTGTGTCAGGACCCTGCCAGTTGCCCTCCATTGACTCCACTAGTTGCTCTCCAATGACCCTGCCAGTTGCCCTCCAACAACCCCACCATCTCTAACATCTACCCAAAACTCCCAGCCTAACCCTCAATTGTCCCTGCCCTCTACCCAGACCCTGCCCACAACCTGCACATCACCAGATCACCAGCCTGTGTTTTCTCAAGCCCCAACCCCAACAACTCCCTTGGAATGTGCCTTACATATCACTGGATCACCAGCCAGGCATTCTTCCAAGTCCCAACACATTTCCAGGGGCTGTCCCAGCCTCAAGACACCATGCCCCACAACTTCACCCTCAGGGCCTGCTTTGGACCATATCCAGGCCCTGGTACAATAGAGGCCATGTTCCAGGGTGGGCACTGCTTACCCAAAGACCCCCTTCCATCCCCAACTCTTCCCAAAGACCTTGAGTATATAGCTCCAGAACCTTGTAGTCAGTTGGTAGTCTTGATATTATATACTTTTGTCTACTTCTCATTTCTCTACTCTCTCTGCTTCTACTCCTGCTCAATCTATCTATCTTCTCTTCTCTTTCAATTCTCTGGTGTAGTTGTCTCAGTCTGCAGAACATCCTCACAGACTTCAACCACCTCTGCCCTTGCCTTAACAGCTCTGGGACATTGCCTAACACCTGGATCAAGCCTGGAACATTTGTACATTCCCATTCCAGTCATTGACTAACTGACTAGCAGGTTCTTGCTCTCAAAGGTGAGCTCTCAAGTACTCTGGACCTGACATAATATCAAGACTCCCCCTGCTCATTGGACACTCAATAGCCCACTATGCCAGCCCTCTCTACTGGCCCACCACTGCCTATGCTATGGACTCCTATGGCAATCTGATTGCACCAACCTATTATGCACAATCCCCAGTTACCCCCCAAAACAACCAGACCCCCTTTCTGCAACCACTCCCTTCCCAACCCTTGCATTGGTACTAGCTGATAGCCATGCATAAATTTGGACTGGGACCTTTGGTAAGTTAGGGCCCAGCCCCCAACTGGCATTCCCTGGTGCCTTCTCCCACACAGGACCCTTATATGGGACCACACCTAGGAGGCCCACTAGGAGCTCTGAATGCTGGGTGGAACACTCTAGTACCTGCCAGCACTGGTCCATTCATCATTGAAGCAGGGCATGCACTAAGGGCCAAGAGCTACTTGCTTCTGGCCCTGACTGTATGCCTAGCACCTCCCTGAAAGAGGCCTATGGCAGCTCCAGCTGTCCTCACATCTCCTACACCTATGGGACTTGGAAACATGCCCTGGATGGGAGGGGACCCCCTGCTTTGGCAAGGAGAGTGTATGATAGACTACTCTAGGCAATGTAGCATGATCCTATGGAAACTTTGACTCCCACAAGTGGACTTCTCCCAATGGACCCAGAGTCTCTTTGAGAAACTGGGGCAACTCACTTTGGAGGCCACTGCCAAGGTCTGGGTAGACTGCCTAGTAATGGTTTTTTTGGGCTTTATGAGCAAGAAAACCTACCAGTGCAAGCCCTTGACCTTCTTCAGGTTGACATCTCCTTGTGGAACAAGCTATACAACTAGCCTGCAGCCAGGATGGTAGGACTCTTAGCCCAACCCCACTCTAACTCAGCCCCAGGTATGAGAACCTTCTGTACATAGGACTGGAATCCCCCTCCAGCTATGCCTGCCATAGAGAATGGCAGGAACACTCAGTCTGAACACACCCTCAGCTATGTTGACAAGGAACCTCATGCAGGGCTCACAACAGATGCTCTGCCACCCCAAAACCTCCAGACCTGGGACCCTCCCCCACATTTCAACCTTTGTAATCCCCCTGCCCATCCCCACCCCTTCCTACCTGTCCCCCCAGCACTGGTGCCAGCACTCATGGCATCAACTGACTACTCTCCAGGCCCAGGACAACAGGGAGGCCACTTCAGACCTCTTGGAGAATTATTCAGACCATCTGGGGACTCCTTCAGACCACTCCTTAGGCTAGGACAAGTAGCACCCTTGGGGGGAGGACTCCTAGAAGGAGGCCCTCCTGAAGGGTGGAGACTCACTGTAGGTGCATTCCCACCTGGAAGGGCAGGGAACCATTATTACTACTACTACAATGCCACCCCTTCCCTCTAAAACCTTGAAGAGTGGGCAGAAGCCAACAAAGTCCACAAAGCTCTAGCTTGTAAAGGTCGACTAGATATCCAGAAGCTGGAACCCTTCCACAGTCATAACCCCCAGAAGTGGTGCACCTTCCTGGTACAGTGTCTCAACATGTTCCAGGAAAAGCCAAACACCTTTACCACTGACAAAGCCTGTGTTGTGTTCACCTCCTACCTGTAGGGGATTGCCCTGGACCACTACACAGCCCTTCTCTGGTACAACCCCCACCACCCACTATTCTCCAACTAGGAAGCCTTCATGCAGGAATTCTTGTTGAAGTTTGGGGTTTACAACACTGTTGCTGAGGTTGAAAGGAAGCTTATGTCACTCTGGATGTCTCTGGAAGAATGCTTCATGATGTTTGTAGTCTAGTTCAAGAAGGAGGCCTATGAGACTGGCTGGAATTATCATGAGTTATGCTTCCAACTCAATAAAGCCCTTCTCAAACAAATCCACAAAGTCTTCTGCCTTGCACCAAAGCAGTCCATTTATGAGGACCTCAAGAGCCTCATCACCTGTATTGATCAGCACTACTGGGAAGACCCTGCCAGCTCTGGGACCAGCCACTGAGGGTACTCCTCCTGCCCCTTGAGGGGATCCTGGCAGCCCCAACAACTACAACTCCCCAATCCTGCTATAACCATCTCCCCTGCCCAGAACCCTGATCAACCTGGCCCTGGAAATGCTGCATGACCCCCTACCTAACTACAGGCAGTCACCCCAGATCCTGATGACCAGGACAATGTCTCAATGCAGGGTGATGATGACCCCAAGTCTGCAAGCAAAGACCTAGAGAATGAACTATTACAGGCTAACCAGTTGCAATGGCCAGACTGGCCTTGGGTAGCTATTCCTAAGGAAACAAAGGAGCAGTGACACAGGGCAGGAGTGTACCTGCTCTGTGGTAAGCCTGGGCACTTTGTCCAAGAATGCCCAGAGTGAGGCACCCTCAGACAAATCATCTGGACCATAGACAAGGACAAGTTTGAGTTCCAGTATGCAGAAAATGAGTCTGTAATTTAGTTGACTCAGAAGACATACTGAATTACAGAATCAACCCCAATGTCTTCTCTACCATGGTTTCTTACATACATGCTTTGGTACTGGCTCTGGACACTCTTATAGCCTACCTATCCTTCTAATCCTCTCAATCTTTCCTGCTTCATACCTTCTTCATCCTTTTCCCCTACTCTGACACTGTGAATAATCTGGTAGACAGTGGAGCCATAGATAACTTTGTTGATGACAACTGGATCCATCTCTCCTCCTTTCCCTGGATTCATTTGCCCAGCCCCATCCAGCTCCAATTGTTTGACAGCGAGTTGTCCTCTGCCAGAAAAATCATCCACTACATGTATGTTCCCTTACACTTTGAGAATGGCATGTAACTTGAGCACTGGATGCTTATCACCTGGCTGCATGAATCTAACCTTATAGTCCTGGGCCTTCCCTGGTTATGCTCCATCAACCTCTGCATCAACTGGTGAACCCTCACTATGACCCTGGACTACACAGACCCCTCTGCCATCCCCTTCTCTCTCCTCTCCAACTTGGACCCAACAAAGGCTGGAAGGCTTGGCAGACTGCACTCAACCTTGGCACAATCCTTCATTATTGATGTCACCCTCTAATCCATGAATACCACTCACATCATGCTACTGGACAGCAGGGCTATGGGAACTTTCATTAGTAGGAAGCTGTGCCTCCCAGACAAGGCATTAGATGTTCTGGTCAAGCTGCAACTCTTTGATGGAAACCCAACACCCTCCAGAACAATCTCCCACCACCATGTCAACAGCATCTGCCTTGCTAACAGTCTCAACTTCCCCATTGACCTCCAGGTCACCCAGTTATACCCTGCCACCCCAATCATCCTTGGATTACCCTGGTTATATGAGGCCAACCCAGACATTAACTGGACCTCAATGAGTATGATGTTTAACAGCAAGAATGCTCAACTGGCTACTGGAATATTGCACTAGCCCCAATTCTTCCTCACTATTGAGGATGAACCTGACCCTGACTCCCCCCCCTCACTCCAGGCTCCAACTCTCCCCTCCAACTCTTGTTGCAGGACCTTAGAGGGGGGGAGGGAAATTGCAATGCTGACAAGCCTTACCTCTCAGAAAACCTCAACACCTCCATTCCTCCTTCCACACCTTCCCCTGTGACCATGCTCCCCTCTGCAACCTGCCCTTCTAAAAGCCCCCCTTGACCCCTACCTCCCAAACTCTTTCCACCCAACATTCCCCACAACAAGTTCTGAGGGCCATCCTTTCCCTGAACCACTTCCCCCTATCTAAAAAACTCTTGGATCTCAAACAAGGAGACTCCTGGACATAGTCCTCACATCATAGGGGCTGCTCCATTTGCCAAAGTCCTCCACAACAGGACCCAGGCCTATCAGCTGTATATAACCCCTGTTAAACATCTCTGAGCCCAGAAACCTCCAGATCCCATCAAGTCTGAAGAGAAGATTCTGTACAAGGTTGTACCCCCCAAATACCATGAGTTTGCAGATGTATTCTTGGAAGGGAGTGCCAAGGAGCTCCCCCCACACTAGCCTTATGACTACCAGATTGGCCTAAAAGATGGAGCCTCCCCCCTTTAAAAAGGTCTACAACATGTCAGAAACCAAGCTCTGGGCCCTCAAGGACTACATAGACAACATGCTGGGAAAGGGCTTCATTTTATCCTCCTCTTTCTCTACCAGAGCCCCAGTCCTCTTTGCCAAGAAAAAGGACAGCATGCTCCACCTCTGTGTTGACTACCAAGGGCTCAATCAGATCATAAAGAAGAACCAGTACCCACTCTCTCTTATCAGGAACCTTGTGGACAGACTCTGGAGTGCCAAAGTGTACACAAAGATTGACCTCTACTCTGGGTATAATACCATTTGCATCACCTCTGGACACAAGTGAAAGACTGCTTTCTGGACCCAATACAGGCTCTTTAAATATCTGGTAATACCCTTTGGGATGACCAACTCTCCCACTACCTTCTAGTACTTCATGAACAACATCTTCTATGACATGAATGATGTCTTTGTGGTAGTATACCTGGACAACATCCTCATCTACTCCAACTCCCTTGTGGAGCACTGAGATTGTGTCTGGCATGTCCTGGAATAACTCTAGCAGCACAACCTCCATGCCAAACCCAAGAAATGCTTCTTTCACACTCAGGAGGTTGAGTATCTGGGCATCATCATCACTCTGGGAGGCATTTGCATGGATCTGGACAAGGTCAATGCTATCATCAGCTGGCCCCAGCCACAGAATGTGAAGGAATTACAGTCCTTCCTTGGTTTCACAAACTTCTATTGGAGGTTCATCAACAATTACGCTGGGATCATGAAAAAGCTCACTCACCTAACCTGGAAAGACACCCCATAGAACTGGAACTCAAACTGTCAAGACATCTTCAAACTCCTCAAAACTGCCTTTACTTCTGCCTCTGTCCTCCAACACTTCAACCCCTCCCTCCCCATTATCCTTGAATATAACACCTCTGACTACACCCTTGCTAGAATCCTCTCTTAAACTGACCCTGACACTTAGGAACTCTGCCCCATTGCATTCTATGCTTGCTCCATGATCCCTGCAGAGCTCAATTATGATATCTATGACAAGGAACTCCTAGTGATTGTAGAAGCCTTCTAGCAGTGGAGGGCATACCTAGAAGGCACCTGCTACAGTATCCAGGTCTACTCAGACCATAACAACCTTCAGTACTTCATGACCACCAAGCAACTCAGCTGCTGGCAGGCCCAATAGTCTGAACTGCTGTCCAAGTATGACTTCATCATCTGGTATTGCTCTGGCCATCTCAGCACCAAGCCTGATGCCCTGAATTGGAGGTCTGACATCTACCCCCAGAGATCCTTTGAGGCCAGACAAAACACCCTCAATTAGCACATCATCATTCCCCCCAAGCAACTCCAATCCATGCTGCTGCTAGACAATGAAAGCCTCCTCCAGCAAATCTGCCAGGCACCCCCAGACAATTACTTCTACTCCTATGACCCTTGGGCCTCCCCCCTCTAAGAACTTTTCCAGACCTCCTACCTTCACCCTTCTTCTAACAACAGCTCCTCCTCTGCAGTGGCATGATCTACATCCCAGACCACCAGAAATTATGTCTCAAGGTCCTCTGGCAACACTATGACCACAAGCTTCAAGGTTACCCAGGAATCTGGAAGACCCTGCAACTTGTCATGCAAATGTACTTCTGGCTGGGACTTAGGAAAGACATCACCAGGTACATCTACACCTGCAAGGCATGCTGCTAGGCTAAGGTTCTGCACCACCAACCATTTGGACTCCTCAAGCCCCTCCTAATAGGGTCCCAGCCCTGGTTCTCCATCTCTATGGACCACATTGTCCAACTTCCAGAGTCTGAGGGACACAATGTGATCCTCATCATAGTATGCCAGCTAATGAAGCAAGTGGTCTTCATCCCCTGCCACACTACAGACAATGCCCTGCAATTAGCCTGCCACTTCATCACTCACATCTTTGCAAAACATGGCCTGCCTGATGACATCATCTCTGACCAAGGTATCTTGTTCATCTTACAATTCTGGCAGTTCCTGTACTGGGCCCTGGACATCAAGTCCAGCCTGTTGATAATCTATCATCTGGAGACCAACAGACAGACCAAGTGCATTAACCAGGCCCTGGAGCAGTACCTCTGGCTATACATGAACTACCTGCAGGATGACTGGTGTACTGAACTTTTCCTCACCAAATTTACAACAACTCCCTGCACTTGGCCACTGGAGTCTCCCCTTTCTTTGTAAACAAGGGGTACAACCCCTGACTCACTATCTCCCTTTGCAATGTCCCCTCTCATGCCACCCATGCCACTGCCCAGGACCTCTAGAGCCTACAGGAATACTTCAAGCATGAGCTTGGAACTGCTAACCAGGTCTACCACAAATATGCAGATGCTCACTGGAGCATAACTCCAGACTGGCCTGTCAGGTCCCTTGTCTGGCTTGACCAAAGGAACATCAAGACCTGGTGGCCCTCTCCAAAACTTGACTACAAGTGCCTTGGACCCTTCAAGATACTCTGAAAGGTGTTCTTCCACATGTATCAACTCAACCTGCCTGCTAGGATGAAGGGGATCCACCCTGTCTTCCATGTCCAACTCTTAGAGTGACACAACCTGGAATGCCTCCTGGGCCAGTGGAACCAACCCCCTCCTATCATCAAGGTCAATAGAGAAACCCAGTACAAGGTTGACACCATCCTTGACTCTTGACACTGCCATAGCCAGACCAAGTACCTTGTCTGATAGACTAGGTATGGACCCAAGGATGACACTTGGGAACTGTTAGGGCACCTCTAGAACGCCCCTGAAGCCCTTCAGGACTTCTACCAAGACCACCTCCAAAAACTCTGAGACCCACAGCTCAAACCATAACCTTAGAGCCACCTAAGGTGTAACTCCATTCTGAGCTTGAAGGAATTCAACTCTCTCCTGCACATTTTTGTCTATCCCATTTAACCTGCCCCCCCCCTCTTGTCCTGTCCTTCTTCTCCCCTTCCCCTTTGATTATCTACTCACCCCATCTTATCTTATCTATTGCACCATCTTATCCTGCCCCTTCTATCACATAGTCTTATCTCATCTAATTTCCTCATTTTATCCAGGCCAAGACCAAGAAAAGACAGTAATATTTCAAAAAAAAAGAAAGAAGACAAGAAAAAACAAAAGTGCCAAGATGCCAAGAACTCATGACTTTATATACAGCAGACCCCATCCAGCAAGGATCCTGCTCCCCTTCACCTGACTACCCTTTCCTTCTCCTTTGCCCTTCTCCAGGCCTCCCTTTCAGCCTCCTAAAGATCAACCACCTTTACCCTGTTGCCCCTCTCCACAGTTACATCCACCTCTTTTGATAGGGGGCCAGATAATCCATGCCCCCCCTGGAGCACTGCTGTCAGCATGTCCCAGGTCTCCTTGTAAACATTGTTGAGCATAGGCAGGGGGTCTACAAGGCTCTGTGCCTCTTGCTCCAGGGACCCCTCTAGACCCATCACTAGCTGGCAATGAGCCCCCTCTAGGCACTCCAACTCTTCCATCCCCTGCTTGATCTCCACAGGAAGGTAGTACTCTAGGTGAATCTGCTGGAGGCCATCTCTGATGAATGCCCAGACAGTGGTAACCCCATCTAGGAGACTTCAATAAGCCCAAACACACCCTGAAAGAATGAGCCAGAGCCTGACAGACATGACAGAACTCACCAAGAAATGCAAAGCAATGCTCTGCCTGCCAGTGACTGAGCTAGCCTCAGACCTGGCCCCTCCCACTTGCCAGCTCCTGCCATCCTCAGACAACACCCCCAAATGACTCCTTGCCATTCTGCTCTGCTGCCCCCTGCTTCTACTGCTCCATCTGTTCTGACTCTGACTCCACCTCCCAACTCTGCTCCTGCAGTACCTTGTATGCATGACAAAGGGCATCCAACTCCCCCATCCTTCACCACCAGCTTGTGGGCCAACTTCTGGTTTTATACTATTATGTGCCAGTTTTGGTCCAGCTGGGTCACTTTGACCTCTTACAGGCAGGCCACCTCTTCCTGGAGGCCAGCAACCTCAGTCAACAACAGTACTTGGGAGTTGGGGGAGTCAAAGAACATTTGGATTAAGGGTGTAAGGATTTAGAAGAACAATGACAAGGGCCCAGCATAAGAATGCTTGGAACCCAGAGCCTCCCCCAAAGATATACAGCAATGCTTGGACCCTGTCTCTGAGTCAAGGGACTCCAACAAGGGCAGGAATAGGGGGACCTTTCAGCCCAGCAACTGCACCATCAAAGAACTAGGTGCTCCCTCTCTGCAGCCCCAAACCCCCAGCAATGCCCCCACTCACCCTGCCCCTGCATCCACCAAAGACCTGACTGCCAGACAATGCCTCTGCAGGGCCTGCATCTTAATCACCACCTTGATATAGGACTGTTAAGCACTCTGGGGCACTCAAACCAGGGCCACCCCCCCCTTCTGCCACCCTGCCTGCCAGTGAGCCTGGAACAAGCATCAAACATGTCAATCCTAGCACTTATTGCAGACATCTTGGGCTAATCAGGAGTGCTCTAGTGCAGGCAAAATGCAGGGATCCCCATGGACTTGACAGGCATTGCACTGTGGGGAAGTTAGCTCCATGATGGTGACCCAGGGCCAACCTTACCAGCCAATTCACTACACACCACTCCTGTAACAAGTATCCCTCCCTCTGATGAGGAGGCCATGGCATGAAAGTCACCTGAGTTGAGGCTCCCCCCTGGGGTTTGACTGGGGTGCATTGTGGCTCAAGGATCACCTGGGACCCTGAGGTAGCTGCCTATAGCTCCTGTTGCTCTGCCAGATTGTTAGCCAGGCTCCCAAGACTAGGTGGAACAAGTATACATGATGAAACAGGCAATCCACTGCCTCTCTCCTGCCTCTGGTCCTGCTCTAGCCAGCATGCTTCATATGCCACCCAGGCTGCCATATTGTCAGTACTTGGGGAAGTCAGGGTTCTATACTCATGGTCAGAAGACATTGTGATACCTCAGGAAAAATCAGATGGCAAGCTGTTAAAAAGACTCTTAGAAGATCAACTGGACCCCTACAGGTACCCTAGGGACCAACAACACCTGCCACATCTTGAGGGTCTTGATGCCTAAAGGGGGGGTAATGTCAGGACTCCACCAGTTGCCCTCCAATAACCCTGCTATCTCCAACACCTACTTAAAACCCTCAGCCCAACCCTTGATTGTCCCTGCCCTCTATTCAAACCCTGCCCACAACCTGCATATCACCAGATCACTGACCTGCACATTCCCAAGCCCCAACCCCAATAACTCCCTTGGAATGTGCCTTACATATCACTGGATCACTAGCAAGGCATCCTTCCAAGTCCCAACACATTTCCAGGGGCTGTCCCAGCCTCAAGACACCCTGCCCCACAACTTCACCCTCAGGGCCTGCTTTGGACTATATCCCAGGCCCCACTATGATAGGGGCCAAGCCCTGGGGTGGGCGCCACTCACCCAAAGACCCCCTTCCATCCCTGACTCTTTCTGGAGACCTTGAGTATATAGCTTTAGAACCTTATAGTCAGTCAGTAGTCTTAATATTACATACTTTTGTCTACTTCTTATTTCTTTACTCTCTCTGCTTCTACTCCTGCTCAATCTATCTATCTTTCCTTCTCTTTCAATCCTCTAGCATAGTTGTCTCAGTCTGTGGAACATCCCCATGGACTTCAACCACCTCTGCCCTCACCTTAACAGCTCTAGGACATTGCCTAGCACCCAGATCAAGCCTGAAACATTTGTACATTCCCATTCTAGTCATTGACTAACCAACTAGTGGGTTCTTGCTCTCAGAGGTGAGCTTTCAGGTACTCCAGACCTGACAGTCTATACTAGCAGTATGTTCACATGATAAGTTGGAGGGTCTTCCAGATCCCTGGGTAACCTTAGAGCTTGTGATCATGGTGCTGTTCGAAGACCTTGAAATGGAGTTTCTAGTAGTCTGAGATGTCAATTATGACTTTACAGAGAAGAAGCTGATTATTAAGGGAAAGGGTGAAGGTAGGAGTGGAGGTAAGGGAATTGGAGGAGGAAGAGGAGAAGTTCCAGGAGTTATAGGAGTGGAGTTAGTCATTTAGAGGTGCTTGATGGATTTGTCAGAGAAGGCTTTTGTCTTCTAGTAGGAGGGTGGCTGGGAGTTGCTTAGGAGTAGTAATAATGTGATGGTTGAGGGTGTTTTATTTAGACTCAAAGAAATTTTGTGGGTAGACATTGAGCTTTCAAGTTAGAGCATTAGGCTTGGCCTCCAGATGGCCAGGGCAGTATTAGATAACAAAATTGTATTGGGACAGTAGTTTAGACTATTGGGCCTGTTGGCAGCTGAACTGCTTAGTAGTCATGAAGTACTGGAGGTCATTGTAGTCTAAATAGACCTGGATACTGTAATAGAGTGTGCACCTTCTAGATATGTCCTTCACTGTTGGAAGGCTTCCACAACTGCAAGCAGCTCCCTATTATAAATGTTATAGTTAAGCTCTATGGAAATCATAAAGCAGGTATAGAATGTAATGGGGTTGAGTTCCTAGATGTTAGGGTTAGTCTGAGAAAGGATTCTGATAAGGGCATAGTCAAAGACATTGCATTCAAGGATGATGGGGAGGGAGAGGTCATAGTGCTGAAGAATAGGGGTGGAGGTGAAGCCAGACTTGAAGAGATTAGAGACATCTTGACAGTCCATGTCCCAGCTCTATGGAGTGTCCTTCCAGGTAAAGCAGGTAAGTTTTTTCATGATCCCAGAGTAGTTGTCAATAAATCTCCAGTAGAAGTTCATAAAACCAAGGAAGGACTGGAGTTCTTTAATGTTCCATAGGCAGGGCTAGTTGCTGATGGCATCAACTCTGGTAAGGTCCATGTAGATGCCTCCTGCAGTGACAATAATGCTGAGATACTTGACTTGAGTGTGGAAGGAGCACTTTTTGGGTCTGGCATGGAGATTATGTTGTTGGAGTCATTTCAGGATATGCTGGACATAGTCCCAGTGTTCTATAAGGGAGTTGGAGTAAACAAGGATGTCATTCATGTCATAGAAGATGTTATTTATGAAGTACTAAAAGTGTAAGGGCAGCCTGACCTCTGGAGGCTGTAGTGCAGTTATACAACTGGCAGAGGAAGATCTAAAGAGATATATTCAAAAATAGATATATCTATAAGTATAGCTACACACCTGACAGAGGGAGATCCAAAGAAACCAAGTCTGAGAATACTCCCTCAGCCAGGTCAGAAAAATGCCCACTTGATTATGTAATGTTTACATAATCTGGTGAATATGCAGAAAGTCAACACTATCTAAATCATAAATCAGGAAATACTGCAGCTATAGCACTGAAAGTGAGACTTATAGATAAGTCAAGATCAGGGGCATTAAATAAAACTAGAGCAGGCATAATCTGAAGGGGATAGGACATGAAAAAGTGGGAAAACCTAAGGGGTCCTCTGATAGCTTTGTATGGTAATGGAGGTTTGACTAGGTGAGTAGATCAAATGTTTTCTCCAGGAGTCATATATAAATATTCATTATTTGAGAGTTTAATGGGTGATTGCAGATCATTGATCCATGATCACTCTAGATGGTGCCTTATTTGGTGGATGACTATTAAAGTGTCATATTATTTTATAATTTACTTTTTGCATGTCATTATATAGATTGTTCTTTTCACTGGTAGTAGGGGGGTGCTTGTTATTTGTGTAAGTCTCTTTGCCTACAGGTTTTAGTGTCCCCTTAGCTTATAGGTTTCAGCATTTAAGGATTTTTCTAGGTATTTCTCTTACACTTACTGTCCTTAATACTGAGGCAGCCATATCAATAGATAGGTTATTTCCTTCTATTTTGTCTACTCATAATGATCTTGTTTATCAAAGCATTGCTTACAAGGCAGGTCTCAGTACCATTAGGAAGCTTCTACAGTCAAAGTCACTATACCTCATGGAAACCTTTCTTGCTCTTATAAGACACCTACTCAAATTCATGTACCTCAAACTACTCCTGCTTCTTGGCAGACCACTGTCTATTTGCTCTGAATCATATCTTTGTTCTGTGGCCTCATCTGTTTTTTGCAATGCTCCTCAGAACTGATCCATAGTCTAAAATATAAATAATGTACATGATTCCCATTGATCCTCTGTTGTTTAACAACATATCCTTCTTGCTATTGACTCATATCTAGCACACCATCAAACTTCTCCTTGTCTACTGGCTCATTAAGATCTATTCTTGCACTCCACCACAAAGAGGCCACTCTAGGTTGTTTATCCATATATCATACATCTTCTCATCAATTGTCTCCCATATACACAACTTCAAGATATCATATGTCAGAACCATCTCATTTCCCAAAGCACACACTTCTCTTGACATCCCAATGTTATCTGATTACTCCATTGTCAAATGATTGTTCCTACAAGTCTTTATATATACAAAAAAACATTTAAAACCAATCCATGCCTGTCAGGATATATACTTCTGTCAGCCTTCTTCTGGCTAGTGCCTTGCTCAGAATTTGGAACTACCAGGATGATCATTGTATAAAAGAACATTATGTAGTGTTTACATCACCTGAGCAAGCATTTCCTGAACATGATTACCATGATGACTTCAGTTTTTAAAGACCAGAGCTTCCTGAATCACCTTTGAGACATGGATAGCCACCATATAAGAATGTATATAATTGTCATTGGCTCCAATTGTGTTTAATATAATAAGTGATGTTGACATGGGAATAACCTATCTTTTCTAATTTCCTTGCTTGTTTGACATAAGTATATCTGCACTCAGTAGAAATCAATAATATGTTGAATATTCATTTGTATCACTATTCATGACCAGTACATAATGGAATTGAGAATTACCCTTGATGGCCAAAACTATAGATAATATACAAATAGTGAGTACAGAACTCTTTGTTACAGGAATATAATAATACAACAGCAAGTATTGACATCATATTGGCTAACATGAAAATATGGCAAATTGTCATGCCATTGTTAAGGTCTGTACATAGAGAGATATATATAAGAGGGGAGCAATTTTAAAGGAAAAGGCTAGCCAATCTATATACCCATGGCTCGAATAACCCCAGGGAGCAGTTATCTTAGGCTCACAAGTTCTAGTTGCTTTAGGTCATACAGTTTAATATACTTTTTAAGCTCTTCCATTAGTATTGAGACTATTTCATACTTCTGGAATACAGTCAATTAATCTATCTGTGCTATCCACTTTTGAAGTAAGGACTGACTAGTTTACAGAGAGCCTCAAACTCTTGCAAAACTGAGTACAACAACTTGGCCAAGTTATAAACTCTATGCTAATAGCTCAAACTTGGATTTTGCATCATCTGAAGCCTACTACAAGGGGTTCTCTTATACAAAAACTCACTTTTGGATCTCCATGAGGAGTCCAACCTGGAAACATTAGTTTTGCACCTCCTAGGTCTTGGCTCAAAACACCTGAAGTGATTCCACCTAAGATGAAAAATTCTGTTGTAGGAAAAGAGAAACTAGGACAATAGCAGTAGTTCAAAGTCCTTTTTGCCTGATCCTGAAATCTTACTCAGAAAAAGAAAGCTTCAGACTGAGAAAGTGCTTTCAACTTCACCAAAGGAACTGTGCTATACTATTTAACCAGTTTTTACTGCCTCCATCAATGAATCAATCAGACATAAGATGCCACTGCCTGACAGAGGGGTGCACCTCAGTTTAAGCATATTGAACCTTCTGAGCTTCAATGCTTTTTGCAAAGGATGATCTCTCTGTTTGAGTATGCTGGGATACAGAAAGATAAGAAGAACAAGAAGAAAATTTTGGAGTATGTGGATACTCAGACTGAACAAGAATGGCTGGACTTTGATTCCTTTGGAGATGACTATACTTGGTCTGCTTATAAGAAGAAGATTAAGGAGTCTTATCCAGAAGCAGTGGATGACACAATTAGTGTTGCCAACCTGGACAGAATCTGCAGAGAACATGTCAGACTAAGTAGGAATGACACTACAGAGATCCATTCACTAATCAGAAAGTTTAGGGCATTATCTCTAGCACATCCAATCAACCAGATGGCAAGCCTCTGCACCCTCTTGTCATTGTGAATCAGCTCTTTATAGTTATTAGACTCTATTTCTCCTTTTGATGTATTGTTAGTCATCACTGCTTAGCATACCCAGGCAGTTTACCACATACAGCATTAGTCATAGCATAGCCACAGATGTAATATATAGGCTGGTCAGCAGAATAAAACAATAGCAGTGTTCTCCTGGCCTATTCATTGAACCAACTGTGAGAACCCCAGCATCACTATCCTGCTCAGCTTGCTATGCTTGCTCCTTACCTGCCTCTTAGCTGCCTTTGTGCTCCTTCATTGCTCACCTGTCACTTGCATCTGTCTGCTCTTGCCAGATTCACCCACAGAGTATTTGTTCCCTTACAAGAAGCTAAGAAGTTGGCTAAGGTTACTGGGAATGGATCTCTGATAGACAAATTCCTAAGCTACTTTACCCCAACCTTTGCAGATGTCATAGAGGAAAGGCTAATCAGTAGATATGGCCACTACAAGGATCCTGCTAGGGATAGGCATAAGGACAATAAGTATGACTTGTCTAAGGTGCTTACAGTAGTGGAGACTTTGATAGATGGTGCTACTCTGAGGAGTTCTAAGAAAGAAAGAGTAGAGAAAGTGAACAGCAGTAGCAGACATAACAAAGAGGAGAAGGCAGAAGAGACAATGGATCATCTGCAAGATGCTGTGGTTACTATTGGGAAACAGATGGGGAGAATTCAGAGTGCTATGTAAACCTTGCAAAACAGCCAGCTGGATAGACAGAGGCAGACAAAATAGATTCAAGGAAACAGGACTAGAAATAAAATAGAGATGAGACAGAGACTAATACAAATGCAACTGGAGAATATTGGTAATATCAAGACTACCTCTAGCAAGTACTGCTCCACAACTTATATACTAACTATGGGAAATACTCTGGGGAAGGTGGGTTGGATGGAGGGGCTTGTTGGAGATGTGCAGGTCCAGCAGGTGTTGGTTCTGATCAGTTGGTGGGCCACAGTAGTATGGGGGTGCAATCCATGTCACAATTGTTAAGCTATCCCCAGGGAGGAGTGTCAGGCATGTATCAGGTCAGAGAAATAGTTGGAGATTGTTGAAGAGGTGTTAGGGATTGCCAAAAGGTCATCAGAGATTGCTAGAAGGGTTGCCAGGGTTTACCAGAAGGTCAGGCAGGTCAGAGAGATGTTAGTGGGTTCTCTAGGGATGGAAATATGTTGGAGAGAGGTCTGGAGGTTTGGGGATGGGTCATAACATCACTCCCTCTGCAGTGTCAAGACCCTCAAGATGTGGGGCTAGGTCAGGGCATGGGAATCAGTGTTGGAATGTCAAAGCAATTAGAGTTGAAGTAGTATTGATTAATCTACAACAAGCAAAGGCAACATAGAAATTGAGATTGAAATATAGCTGCTGTCCATCAGAAAGCTGTTTCTAGGCACATAAAAAGGGGTCAGGATGAACTCCAGTGCTCTTCAAACTTATATATCTTCCCTTCCTCCTTCTCCATCACCCTCAGCTTCCTCCACAACCCCTACCCCTTCACCTTCAAATAAAAATTGTATGGAGGTTTGGATGGAGTACAAGGAGTGCCAGGCAGAATTTGATGAGTAGCAAGACTGGAGAAAGGTAGATCAGATGTATCATCATTATGAATGTGGAAATTTCTTAGTTCAGTTCAGCTAACTCCTTAGCAAAGTTATACATGATGGTAGCAGAGTCAACTGGGAGTACTCCTCAAACTCTGGAGCTGTCTGCATAGTCAGTCCCAGCCCCCCCAGTACAGTTATCAGGGCCTGTCATGAGGCTGGGAATAGTCCAAGTCATTCTGAAGGGGCAGTGGGTCCTGCAGATGGACATTATGGTGGAACAGTTTGTAGAGGCAGTAAGTCAAGTTTGGGGCTCCCTGTTGCTTGCATAGTGTCAAGCCAAGGCTCTGGTAAGTAGGTGGGTGTTAGTTCAGGAACCTGCTAATGACTTCTCAGTGTGCCCACTGTATCTGTTGTAGGGAAAAATGCAAGTTTAAGGTGCTGGTAGCAGGGTCCTGCTAGGACTCCTTAATTTGCTTTCTATACTGTACAAGGTATGAGAAGTGTTTGTTTTCTTGGGAGTGGGATATGACTTGTGTGGTTGTAGAGCAGGGCTGGGAGGTGGAGTGGGCAAGGAGACAGATTGAGGAGGGGTGTAAGAGAAGGTCATTGAAGGGTGCCCCCCTAGGGAAGATTGGACCACTATGGAGTAGGTGTAAGGGTGGGACACCCACCACATGAGATAAGAGGAAACAGAGGGTATCCCCCCCTCTAAAGGCCAGGCCAAGCAAGAGATTCTATGTAGAGTGACAATAAAGAGTCCCCTGGGGCCCTGTATATATTCCTTAGGTTCAGGGGCTTCCATGGGTTGTTCAATGGATCTTCTGAGGTTGATTCCTCTGACACCAAGGGTCTCTGACATGTTGGAGCAGCTGCTATAGTAACAGGTGGAGGTGATGACAAGGCTGCTAATAGTATGGAAGGCTGAGATCTAACAGTTGGGTGAGGATTGGGATGTGGCATGAAGGGCTACAAAGTAGTCATTGGAGGTGCAAGGTTTGTGAGAGCAACTGGCCCAGCTGGAGGCACCAGCAGTAGGGTGGCTGGGGCTGTGGACAAGTCTAGTGGAGGAATAAGGGGGTCATGAGGTAGAAGTGGCCTAAGTAGCAATTGGGGAGGGGATGAGGCATGAAGAGTGGCTTGCCAATAAGGCAGCCTCAGGGAGGTAGGACATCATGTATAAATAAGTACTTACCTTCTTCTCATTCTAGAGCTACTAATGAGCCTTGTAGACTGGATCCAGAAGCACTGGATCCTTCTCAAAGAGGTAACCACAGCCTTTGTATCAATCTAAGACAGGTTGACATGAATGCCCAGAGACCATCCAGCAGAGCTGGAGCAGAGCATGAGCTAGATAGGGAGATATTACAATTTTTCCACTATTTTTCCACTGTAAAAATGAGCCAACTCTGAAGAAGTTACCTTAAAAGGCAAAATTTTACATAAGTCTTAGTCAGAATTACACAAGCATCGTCCAAAAAAGGAAATTCCCACGAAACAGTCATTGCATTATATATAGTGACAAGCTATGGTCCATGCCTTTGGCATGGGCCTGTAGTTTTTGCTTAGACCCAGACCTAACTTTGCTGTGCTCAGTTAGAGCCTTGAGTTTGACAACTCAATGCTTAATCCTGGCTCTAACCTCACTGTGCTCAGTTAGAGC
>JABCKS010000264.1:0-25653 GCA_018851325.1 Termitomyces sp. DKA19 | reverse complement strand
ACAACATAGCGGATTTGTTCACAAAACCCTTGCCTTTACCCCGTTTCTCTAGACTACGACGGACACTGGGAGTTTCCTAGCCATGATTCCGCGCGAGGAGTTATGCATATGCTTACGGTGAGGAGGAGTGTTGGAGGCCAGCAGATTACACCGTAAGCAGGCTAGGCTTGACATCAAAAAGGGTCAACATAATTAACTTATATTGACCCTGACCGAACTCGAAAACATATATATATACCGCGCAGGATATGTATCACCCTCAGTCAAGTATACGACGACTGAGGGTGAATGGATATAACTATAGACAACAAATACTTTACTTATTGTCCTACCATAGTCACATACTTATGGTGAGCTCGAAAGAAATTTTGTATGTACTTGCAATGAGCCTTCAGTAACAAGTACTAGGCAGAGACGAATTCATCCTGTACACCTGAGAAACATTTAGCTAGGCTACGAGAGAGAATTTGACGAGGTCAACATGGTATTGATCGAGGCGAACTTCTGGTCCCATAGTGTAAACCATTTCCGTGAAGTAGAAGGATCACTGGATCACTAAGTCTTGACACAGTCTATGATATGATTCATCGCAGGTGGCCTCAGTGAAGAATATGACATCATCCAGGGCGTTGCGAAGTTCGTACACCAACTGGCGGTTGCTGATAACTACCATCCACTTAGACATACCTGTAACTCTCAACGCAGTGCAGAAAGTCCTTGCAGTCCTAATTGTTCAAAGCGATCCACAGACGTTGGCATAGCCCTCTTCGATCATTTCACGGGAATTGAACAGGCAGTTGTACGCTCTCTCATGTGAAGAAATAATTCTTAGAGTCTCCAATAGTTAGAATCTTGCTTATCTGCGAGCGACGACAGTTGCCGTGAAGAGGCTCAGAATTAGATGACCAATATACCATCCTTCTGTTCAGCCAGGCCTCATAAAGACACATGACTATACAGGAGGAAAAAATGACAGCTGCACTAGCAAGCAGAGAGAAGTTGTACCTTGTAAGAATTAAATTATAACTCGTCACAAATCGTCGAGGGTGTAGAGAAAGGATTTGATCTCGTCAATCGAACAACTATAGGTCATGTTACATCGACTCAATCGGAGGCTGCATAGCTCGAAGCTAAGCCTCTATCGACATGAAAGCCACCGATGCAACCCGGCTACTAATATGTTACTACAACGTGAGTCTTTTTCGAGTGACATAGGAGACTGAAACGCCAAAACACCAGCTGAACACGTGATGAACTCGGATGTCTCGATCGTCAACCAAAACGTTTCGGTAAGCGTCGAAGAATGTAGAAAAATAGTTGGCATAAAGGCTCCGACAGAGATCGGGCACTGTATGGACATCCTTCACTAACTCAAAGTTCTTCGACTCGTCTTCCTCTTCGAAGTGCTGGAAGCTTGACAAAAGCAATTTCAAATTTCAGACTGTGCGCAAGAGACAACTAGACACTCTAATGGAAGCTGTCTATACATGGTTTGGCTAAGACCGTGGGTTGTCGAATTCATGAATAGTCCGAGTCGACCTTGGAGCATGTGTCATCGATCGGAAACGGAGTTCTGACTCCGTAATACCCAAATACCGTCACGTGGTTTCCTTTTTGAACCGGAAGTAGTTGGTTGATGCAAACACGCCTCTTTCGTTCTACCCTCATCGAACCCGCGTTTAGCCTGGCTGTCGTGTTCTTTATAGCCCTTCAATGACTCCAAAGTGTGAGCCATTATGCCATTTTGGCGACCGGTAGTGCTTTCCCCCTCAAAGCTTCAGATGTTATGTTCTAATCCTGTGACTTCCCCGCAGGCTCTACTTCACCACATTCTCTCACCCTGCTCCGTATCAAAATACTCTCAATCTAGCCGGAGGGTCGGCAACTCCACCACGCGTTCGTGCGCGACCAAGAGGTGGTCCTTCCGCGTCACCTGACGACATGGCATCATACTATTACTTCACGATCGACGACCAGCTCCTCTATCTTTCTTTCTTCCAGGATTGGGGTCCTCTCAATCTTGCTATGGTTTACAAGGCATGTATCCTTATTCATGAACTTCTAGAGGTATACTTTCCTCAAACGGCCTGGCGCCTCATGCTACTCACGTGCACTTATGTTCTAGGACAAAGAACTGGCATCTCACCGCCTCGTGTTATATTCATCTAATGATCCACATCGAAAAGCAAATGCGGCTTTGCTCATGGCCCTTTACGTTGTAAGTCCTTACGTTCCCATTCATCCGACTTCACGATCATTTCATCTCCATCATTGACGTAGATGATCGTTCAACGTCGTGCCCCGTGGGAGGCTTTTCATCCAATCGCCGAAATGGAATTTATGCCTTTTCGGGATGCAGGGCGTGGCCCTTCTGACTTTAATCTCAGCATTCAAGATTGCCTCTGGGGCGTTTGGAAAGCTATGCAAAATGGCTTGCTGGACATGAACGAGTTCAGCGTTGAGGATTACGAATTTTATGAGAAGGTTGAGAATGGTGATTGGAACTGGCTTACGCCTCACTTTATTGCCCTTGCCTCCCCAGTCGACCCAAATTGGTTGAAGCAACAAAAAGAAATGAAAGAGAATCCCAAGGCCTCGCGGACGACCGGTAATGCCAGTCTTTCATCAGCAACTTCCAGCAACCTCGCACTGCAGCGTAAGCTGCCACAACCATTTATCAATTGTCTGGAATACTTTGACAAAAGTAATGTCAAACTCGTCATTCGTTTGAACACTGAACTTTACGACCGATCTACCTTCTTGGACCATGGCATCGACCACATGGAACTGTATTTTGATGATGGAACCAATCCCACGGATGAGATAGTGCGGACATTTATAGACGTTTCTGAGCGTGTTATCGAGAGTGGAGGTGTAGTGGCTGTTCATGTGAGTGCCTTATCATTGCCTTGCAGCTTATGAGCGCCTTAAAAGTCATGTATATCAAGTGCAAAGCTGGCCTCGGTCGGACAGGCACTCTGATCGGTGCTTATTTGATTTGGAAATATGGCTTCACAGCGAATGAAGTCATCGCGTTGATGCGCATCATTCGGCCGGGCAGTGTTGTTGGGCCACAACAGCAATATATGTATCTTAAGCAGTTGGAATGGGTTAAATGGGGAGCAATGGACGAAGCGAGAAAAATTCAGACAGCAGCTACTACTGCTTCGAATCCCGTCGTCACACCTGCCACCCCTCCGGCAGAAGCTGATGAAGAGGTCGACATGCGAATCACACCCGTTCCACCAACTCTACACCCTGTGACCCCAAGCCGCCATGTCGCGACGGCAGCCGCGAAGGCAGGCGAAATTGCACCACCCGGTCAACCGCGTAAGACTCCTGCATCCAAACGGTTAGCACAAGATTCAGATGATGAGGAATCCGATGATGTGTTACCCACATTAGGTGCTGTACCTGTACGCACCAGGGTAAAACCTTCAAAATCCTCATCTTCACGAGGTGTAACCGCCTCTGAGCAGCGCCCAACCCGCGTGACGCGATCGACCGCTAACGCTGCCCAAATCCGAAAGACAGGAAATGCGACAACTACCCCAGTCTCTCCTGTGAAGCCCCCAGCCCAAGGGCCCAATAAAATACCTCGATTGGCCACCACTAAAACAACTTCCGCCGCGAAAGCTCTCCAGGCCGCCTCGGCGGCAAATATGAAAGCGGCTCCTCGTCCTGTGTCTACTCGTCGTCCCAATCCCCCGCCATCGCCTGTGCCATCCCGCCTTCCGACTTTGATACCGTCAAAGCGACCGCTGACCACTACGTCTCTATCTGAAGTTACGGGCGCTGCAGATAAGAAGGACGCTTGGATGAAAGCAAATGCTTCGGCTGTAGTCACGCCTGCGACAACTTCGGGACGCCCTGGTCTTCGAAGTGTAAGACGCCGACGGAGCAGTTTTAGTTCTGCCGATGTCGTTGCATGAGCTGTGCTCCTGGATCTCTTTACCGCTGCGTATCAGACCCTCAGTTAAATGGTGTACTCTGCGAGTTTATCTTCTCTATTCTGGTTTTCATGGTTAACGATATACCGTATCTAATTCTCTTATCTGCATCCTTCCCCAATCCCCCAGCCCACCAATCAATGCCTTATATTATCTGACATCTTGATGTCGACATGCAATTAGCATTGTATACACTCGAATACCACCGTATCGATCCTGGACGACAACCAGATAAGTCGTTCAATTTCTGGATGACAGCTGTATATCTAAGCAGTTATATACATATGTATTTTTGAGCGGGTGATCGTACACCGTGTTGGACAGAGATTTTTCCGCATTCACCTGTATAAGTTCGTAGGGGCGACAAGCGCCAGTCTTTTGATTCTTCAACTTGATACTCAAGTCAACATCGTGTATCTTTCTTCTAGACCAATATACTGACGTTATACGTTTACCTTCGAGAGTATTTGTGAACACACTTGAAGAACCATCGCAGGTCTTCTGGGTCAACACCAGGCGTGATTCCATGCCCGAGATTTGCGATCCATCCTCCCTTTCCCTCGCGAAAACCTTCCGCCATCCGTTTGACGGTCGCCTCGATGGCGTCTCTCCCGCCATAAAGAACATTAGGATCCATGTTTCCTTGCAACGCCACCTTGTCTCCGACGATCCGCCGCGCTTCCACAGGGTCGATAAGCCAATCAAGTCCGAGAACGTCGTATCCCGCGTTTTCAGCCAGGAAGCGCAATGCGTGATTAGCTCCCTTGGCAAAAAGTATCATTGGCGTTGATGGAAGATGTTCGGCAACGAGACGTTTCCGAACGTTGGTAGATATATAAGCTAGTGTGGGATACGAGAATGTAGTAAAATCATACGGCGATAATTCTCCCGCCCATGAATCGAATACTTGAAGGAGCTGAGATGTTGATATTAACTATGAGTAAAGATCGGCCAAAGAGGATGAATGGGCTAGGCTCACCTGCGCACCTGCCCTCACCTGCCCTACAAGAAAATCTACACAAACGTTCGCGATTCGTAACAACAAATCCTTCGACTCTTCTGGGTATTTGTACAGCCAAGTCTTTGCTTTTTGAAGGGTTTTGCTTCCACCTCCTTCAATCATATACGCAAAGAGCGTCCATGGTGCTCCACAGAACCCGATAAGAGGAACTTCGCCGTTCAGCTCTCGTCTTGTTTGCGTAATCGCGTCGAAGACGTACTTCAACTCTTTAGAAACGTCGACCACATCGGATAGTTTCCCGATATCAGCGGGAGTAACAAGAGGATCAGGAAAGTGAGGTCCAGGATTCATGAGCACTTCCATTCCCATGGCCTGGGGTATCACAAGGATATCGCTGAAGATGATCGATGCGTCAACCAGTCCCGTGTATCGCTGAATAGGCTGTAGCGTTATTTTGGTTGCTAGGTCTGGTGTCCTACATATTTCGAAGAATTCGTGCGATTCGCGCATTTTGCGAAATTCTGGAAGAAAATTGAGATGTAGGGACCACAAGGTACTTGTAAACTAACCGGGGAGATATCTTCCAGCCTGGCGCATTACCCATATAGGTGCTCTCTCAGTTACTTCACCTATGGAAGGTGAGTCTGTTCTAATAAACTTTTATAGGTTTGAATTCACCTCTTGCGGCGCGTAAAAGCAGATCATTGCGAAGAGGTGGAAACTTGTCGTCCATCGAAAGGCTTTGTGCGTGCTAGGTGAGATCCGCAGTCGTACGTAATCAACAGTATCTGCACCTAGATCAAGTAACCAACCATACCTCAATCGAATCGTGTGAACTTTGAAGGGGAGAAGGAGATTGATTATATACAGTGATGATCAATTTCAGGCTCGAACAGTTTTCAGCCTTTGCTCAGTATGGCCATCGACAACCCGGCTCAGCTCGTGAACGAGTAAGGTACTCTTCCATGTATTCCTCGAGCTCTCACCCTCCTTCTGACGCCGAAGGTTCAAAAAATCTGGCGAGTTCGAGCGTCTGCGGCAAGAACTGCTTCGGAATGTAATGGACGGCGTAAGCAGGCCTCGTGGACTGTCTTTACACGAAGCCTTATCTGCACCTCTACGAAGCCAGGAATGGATGCTCTCACTAAAGGAGTGAGTGATGTTGTGCGGCAAGAATTGGCGAGAGACCCCAAATTATCATTTATGTCTTCGGATGCGATTTACAAAGAGATTATGGACAATATAGACAGGTACGCTCTTGTCGAAAATCAACACAGCATTGTACATGAAACTGATTTCTACAAGATTTCCAGTTGTTGATCGCGTGGTCACACAGTCGCTGAAAGAGCCATCCTTCGCTGAAAATGTCCGTGCTTCTGTGCAAAAGATTCTTCATGAACATAAAGAACAGAAGGCCTTTCCTTTTCCGGGTTCGCTGTTCCCGTGCCTCTCCATTATGTATTGATAAAGTATCAGATACAAATGAAGGTTCAGTAACAACTTCTGCGACGCCGTCTACAAATTGCCCTTCCATGGAACCGGTTTCTGGGCTTTCCGTCGTCGTTACCCCCGCAACACCTTTTTCTAGGATAAGCAACATAACTCCATCACCTCCTATCGCAACGCTTGAAGGATCATTTGATCGAGCTCTGGAAGGGACTATAGAAACAGAGAAGCCTACGGTTACAACCCATAACCTTACAGATGAGAATCCCAAGCCTACTCCTACGACAACCGGGACCGACGTGGGGATGTCGGACGAAAACCAGAGGGAGTTATAGCGAGTCCATAGTTGTAATATCCATTTTGTTCGCCTTGAATCCATCATCGAAGTAGAACTTGCCCGTAGCCCTTTTGTGGTCTAGAACATATAACAATGAAAGGGTATCTTATTCGACGTTGTTCTTCTGATGCTCACACAGCGCAAGTAACGAAGGAAACAAGATATGTAATAAATACCTAGTGCATAAATAGCACACATGACAAGTTTGATTAGCTTCATGCACCACCTTATTGCCCTTCGACCTGGATAAGAAAGACGGCCTTCTCGGAACGAGGTTTTATTGAACATTTGTAAGGTTTGGGGTGACTGTCAAATGGAGTTTCATTTGATGGCACCACGGAGTCTAGAGAAACTGTATACCTGATAGTTCCATCCGTGTTCTCGTGGATGGGTTCAATGACGACACCATTCTCAACGGATTTGGATATGTCGAAAACAGCGAGAGACATTGCGCACGAGATGAATACCGAGGCGTCCGCGAGATGTAATCCTAATGTAAGGTCAGCAAACGATGATTGGGGCCTGTTAGGTACGACTGTACCTGGACAGATGCTAAATAACAAGTTAGTTTGGCGGTACAAATTAGATGTCGAGAAGGATCTGACCGTCTTCCAAATCCAAAGCAGACGTTGCGAGGGTCTGCCTCAGCTGACTTATTTTCAGTCGCGATGAATCGCTCTGGATTGAATTTCTGCGGGTCAGGATAGACTTCTGGGTCGTACAAAAGCCCTCTGATCATCCGAAATCAACAATCTAGTTGTTATCCGTAAATTTCATCGTTCAACGCACTTGATGTTCACAATCACAAGACTGCCCTCAGGAATGAAGTAGCCATCATGAACATCGTCCTTGATGGAACGGTGCGCCACGCCTTGACAATTGTCAAGAACTCCCTGAAGGATAATTATTGGGGAAGTTAACCCACCATTTGGGACGACGACATTCCAACGAAGGACCTCCTTCGCAAGGGCATCCACGTAGGGCAGATATTGACGGTCCTCGAAGGTAGGAAGCCGATCGTTGCCAACCACTAAGTCAATTTCTGCCTGGGCTTTTTTCATGACCTCGGGATTCAAGGCCATGGCGAGGAAGAACGAATATATAGCGGATACAGTCTAAAGGAGGATATCCAGACTGCAATAGCTTAAGATCGGGATAGAACACATACAGTATCAGCGCCGCCTTGATGAAACATCAGAAATCAGATTTTCTACTTCTGAAACTAGCATACCTGAGTATAGACTGGCTGCGCTCCATTTGATGTCGAATTCTTCCTCAAAATCAATATTTTTAGCGTCCAAGAGGCTGGACGTGAATGAGATCGGCGCTATACCTGCAGCCTACAAAAGATTAGGCAAGAAATTGAAGAGGGGATCGTATATCTTACCATAGAACGCTTCACGAAATTGTGAGGATGATCAACCATCTCAGACAAGGTAGCGGCCCATTCCTTTGCCTTTCTCTTGAAACCAGCTCCAGGAAACCAAGAAGGTACATGGCGCACTGTGGACATGTATCGATACAGTGGCTTGTACCACTACATAAAGATTGACTTACAGATGGGTAGAACGTCAACTAGCCAGGCGCCAGGTGCTGTGGCAAGAGAGAACTGGTGAGTAGCCTTGTCAGCAAGATCCACAAAGGGATCATTTATCTCCTTGACTTCATATCCATGCGAGATTCGTAGGATGATAGCCCCTGCAGTGCTGGAAGAGATACAGTGAGCCACTATAAGAGCGAGGATGGAAATGGTTCCTTACTGTCGAACGTGTTCAGCGAGGTCAGCGGGTTTCGCGAGGACACGTCGAAGGAATTTGTGTGTTTCGAGCTCTTCGATATGAGAGAACTGCTTCATACTAGCACGACTCCCGATAATTCCATGAAACAAGCGACGGAAACGACGGAAGCGGTCTCCATAGGGCAAAAGAACGAAAGTATTCTTCCAACCGACGAGATTCCCTCCCATCTGCAATACAGGGCGATCAGAATAAATAGGACTCTTCTTGTCGAGCATATCATTGGCCACTTTGGCCGAGTTAAGAATGATTATAGCTTGATTGAAGATCTTTATTGAACAAATCTTTCCTTCAATGAATATCAATCATTGGAAATTCAATTAGGATCGGCCGAACTCACCGTATTGTTCTCCCCACTTTGTGAATGTCACCCATTCTTGCTTGGAAGGCATATCCAAGACATTTCCAATCAAAGGATATCCCTTCGGACCAGGCGGGAGGGGACTTCGACGTGTACGGCGGACAAGCTTGTTCAAGATAAATACACCAAGAAAGGCACAGAGAACGTCGATATAATTGATGTCGACCATTGCAACGGAAAGTGCAATGTTGTCTAGCAAGTGGGTCAGATTATGAGGCAACGCTGAATTTTGGAGCGCCAGAAATTCCCATCCGTTTTTAAGCAAATCCATTCAGGGTGCAGTAAGATTGGATCATTGAGATTTGCCGGCACCGGCACGACTGGAATACACAGGAGGCTTCTTTTACCAAGGGGACAGTCCGCGGGTTTACGTCTCCCGAGAGAAGAGCGAAGCAGCGTGAAAATTGTAGTTATACCCCCACGGCGCACATAAGCAGGCCTCACAGTTACCACAGTTGATGCGATCTAAGTAGTCAGGAGAATCCAAATAGCCGCACGCAACCCTTCAACGATGTGTCAAAATTGGCGCATTTCCGTGTTACGCGTCATGCTTCTGAGCTCAGGTATCTTGCGGATATCCGAACCGAATGTTGTAGTTTTGATGAAATTCAAAAAAGTTTCCGCTCCAGAATTATACACATTCATTGAGCCAGTGCGAATGCGAAGCAATGACGTCGATCAGGATACGCGCAAGTTTTGAATTGTAAAAGAAGTACAATAGGAATAAAGGCCGACCACGCGGTGATCAGCTGTCCGCAGAGGCAATGGGGCTGAAGGAAAGGGAAAGAGATTGCTCCGCAGTCTACAGATTAGTACAAACACTCCACAATATTCCGTGTCCAAGAAAGCATCCTGGTGCCGTATCAGTAATGAGTTTCCTACAGCCCTGAACAGGCGAGCTTTTATCCAATATATTGTTCTTTATACGAGAAATTGTTTGTCGTCGCCGACTAAGGAGAGTAAATGATTGGGAACAGCAGATAATCCTAGGCTCACATCAGGTTGATCCTCGAGGCGCGTCAGATCGCGATCATATTGCTGGCTCGTGTCAATCTTGATCGAAATATTAGCACACCTCTGCAGCTGATCGTCATTCCTCTCCGTGTATATATCAATCAGCCTTACATTAGAATTGAGTTGCTGAGACTTTGTAGAGAAGACATTTTCAAATGTCTTTGAGAACATTGGTCGCATTCTGAAAGAAAACGAGAGCTCGTCGTTGTCTTCTCCGAGCTCACGGATTGATTGGCGCGCATTTAGTGTCGCAAGGACAGAGTTTGAATACACTGCGGATCTTGTTATGACGTGCATAGATAGATCTGACAGTGTGGCGAAACCTACATCTTCCTAGACAGAAGTAAAACGCCGCATAAATCAGAGTCGATGGCCATACTAGAATCTAGATGATATTATGGAAATCGAAGTATCGGGTGAAATGTTCTATACGCACTGAAATTAGGGAGGCAATGGCGCAAATACTGGTCAGAACGCCCGTACTGACGGTGAACATGATCTAGAAGCATTTGGTTAACCCGCAAAAGAGATGGGGAGCGATCTTACGAGTTTGC
This sequence comes from Termitomyces sp. DKA19, assembly GCA_018851325.1. Lineage (NCBI taxonomy): Eukaryota > Fungi > Basidiomycota > Agaricomycetes > Agaricales > Lyophyllaceae > Termitomyces > Termitomyces sp. DKA19. The sequence continues at coordinate 15,234 of JABCKS010000264.1, read as the reverse complement.
TGATCATCGTGTCAGACCTAACAAACGTCAAAGCGTGTAACTATGCCTGAATGACATTGACGGACTTTTTGAACCCTGTGCGGGACCGCTGGAGGAAGTAGCACAACGTTCCAGCGATCAAGCCATCTCCGAGAGCAGCCAAAATATTCACTGCCATTGACAATCCCTGTAAGTATGAAAATTGACAATATTGAGAACTGTCAACATATCCATGCGAGAAGTACACCCGACCTTGAGTTGTTCAAGTTGCACCCAGGTCCGTAGCTTCAATCTACGAAGCACGTCAAGGATTATTAGAATACAGTTTAGTAGCAACTCATGGTGGGTGACTGACGCTTTGATGGTGAATACTATCGAAACAACAACCTAAGGAACAGGCCGCCGGAAGAGTATGGAAGTGACCTACCGAAGCTGCATCCTACATGTATCGGATTTAATACGTATGCGTCAACGAGTATTCAGTTGGTTCCACTAACCAAATTCCGAGAGTACAAGGCTCATCTGACAAAAACGTTGTCAACATACGTAAAAATGTCCATTATCAACTTACTATGATGAGCAGGAGGGGAACATTATGGCTGCTAACTTTGAAGTCTCTCAGCTTCATATGTACATATAATCATCGAAATCCTTACGACGCCAGACTCGTAATGTGAGGAAGCTGGAGAGAGACTGAGGTTTCCAAAGAAAAGAATGACAAGAGAAGCGAACCCCTGGACTAGTAAACATATGAAACCCTACTTTGAGTCAGTGAAGTTGCCTAAACGAGACAATACGATGACCTGACGTTGAAAAGGACCTCAAGCTGAAACACAGGAATCAATGCGTACAGAACGTCATGACGACTAAAAATCTTACCAGTATACTCCTAGTATATATATGCATACACGCATAAATGATCAGGACTGAGTATATGACAGAAAGCAATCCCACTTACCACACCATATCGTCCAACCGTTGTGGATTGTTATAGTTTGTGATGACATACGTATATACTAAGAGGGAGGATAGCATCTAAGAACCAGTGAATAGAGATACTACCCACCTGTATGTGAAATCAAGGCTTGGTGTATGCTGTCGAAGGTCCAGGTGCAGCCAACCTATAAAATGATCGGAGACAGCATGTGACGAGCGTAAGGTGGCATAAAATCAACTCACTAGCGCTTTGATATACCAGACGTCCTAAGGAGAGTCGAAGAGTCGAAGAGAATTATGCCAGTTCCGAACTTACCTTGGTATATTTGTCGAAGTAATACCAAGTTTGAACGCAAGATACTATGCCAAAATCCGTTAATACAGTGGAAGCTAAGGAACACAATGGCGAGGGTACCTCCATACAAACTAGAAATCGGGCCTTCAGTCAAGATCCAGGCTAAAAACGGAAAAATCATACATGCCAGCAAAAAAAGCACCAATAAGAGTAGCTCCCATGCTAATGAATGATCACGTTGAGGTAATGGAGGTTTGCGAAGTGTAACATACGTGTTATCCACGACAAGGATTGGTGCATCTTCCATGCTGAAAACAGAATATCAGGAGGGTGGACTATGGGAGACACAGCTGCATCCAAACAGAGGATACGGTCTTAAAAAAGCGGATGTAATGGGAGAGCGTGGTAATGTACGAGAACCCATCCGCTGAGAATCAATCGACTGTACGTTTCTTTCGTCACACGATGCATTGGAAGGTTCTTTTGTGGGCAGAAAGCCCAATATTCGGACTAGCAGGGCATCGAAAAAGCTCAAGGTATTGTGTGCTTCTAGGACGTAAAAGCCTTTCTCGTGTCATGTTGCGTGGTTCCGAATGGATTTCTGATCAGTATTACCATCTTACGGTAATTTGTTCGTCACAAGGGCCAAGGGTACAATAGCATTGTTCGAAGCTGGATAATCAAAGCAGTTGCACCAAGGAATTAATAAGAGGGGGCGGAGTGATGAATGATAGCTTTTTGTTACATTTCCTGCGGTATAATAAACGGAGAGCTCATAGTTGTTGTCGTAGCCAGCCAAGGAACGACAGGGAGAGGTCTAGAGTTACTGGCCACAAATGGTCGAAAGCGGGACGAGTTTCCCGGAAGAGATCACGCGCTTATAACATGAACTCACGTGAAGCAGCGGTGAAGAGCTCAGTAAAAGCGACTCTAGTCAAACTTTGACCGGTCCTTGTGCTCTTGGATACTCAGTTATATGGATTCTCGATGTTTATGTGTCTGCATATGTCACCTCCATGAACACCGTTCACTCTTCGGACAGACATATTCTCTAGTAGTAATGTGAACGTACCGATAGAGGAACGAGCCGCCCAAGCAACTTGCTTGGATGGAACCATACCGTATGTACTATATCTGCATTTATATATTCAGCAGCCTTAAGAATATATAAAACGAACGGTAACTCGAAACATAAGGATCCAAAGATATCAATTATGTGACTTTCCCGAGTTTCCGTATGTCCCAGAATGGAAAGTGACGTAACTACGGACTTTGATCGTAATCGCCCCAGGTGAAACTCACAGCGGGAGTCCCTTCATTGTTCTCCAAAATGCCCCCCATCCATGCATTGTCAATTCAGGAGCCTCAGAGGCTCTTCGATGACATAGATCGCAGTTTTCAGCTTTCATCTCAAGATCTAGTGGAACTTACGAAGGCTTTTCTTCACGAGATTAATCTTGGGTTGGCGTCGTACGGTCAGCCTATGGCCATGATGTATGTATACAGTCCTTTTCACAGACTGACCGACCGCGATATCGACTGTTTTCTAGTCCAACATTCGTTACTGGTGTGCCCGATGGTACAGAAACGGGGTATGGATTTGACCACTGAGACTACATCTAGTATACCCATAATGGCAATCTTTAGAACTTTCCTAGCGCTCGATCTTGGTGGGACGAACTTGTAACCAATTGTGATTCTCCCGAAGACAATGAAATATAACAATATTGCAGGCGTGTTTGCGAAGTGGTCCTCAATGGCGACAAGACATTCTCTTTGCGACAGCAAAAGTACAAAGTTTCGGACTCTTTGAAGACCGGCGAGGCGACCGTTCTGTTTGGTACGCTATTTGATTCCTTCTGCTGATCAGGACCATGAAGTCCAACTCGACATAGATTATTTGGCCGATTCAGTGGATGCATTCCTAACTACACACGCCGCATCTACTTATTCCAATGGCGATGTCGTTCATCTCGGTCTTACATTCTCTTTCCCAGTCGAACAGATTGCACTTGATGCTGGCACTATTCTCACTTGGACCAAGGGTTTTTCTGCCAAGAACGCTATCGGAAACGATGTTGTGAGACTCCTCCAAGACGCTTTCGATAGAAAACACATGCACGTCAAGTGCGTCGCTCTTGTGAACGATGTAAGATATCCCCTTTCATACTCGCGACCGATCTGAGCCTGGTAGACCGTTGGCGCCCTTTTGTCACGAGCTTATACGACTGGAGGTTGTGTTCTGGGAGCCATCTTTGGAACTGGCACTAACGGCGCCTATGTCGAGGAAGTTGGTGAGTAGACATCACAGCCCTGACGGTCTCCTGTTATTATGTCCTTCAGCAAAGATAACAAAGCTAGCAAACTCCCCGGTGGCTGCGAAAGGAGGTCATATGGTTGTTAATACAGAATGGGGCGCGTTCAACAATTGTGTATGTGACAAGGTCCTTCCTCATCCACTGGGCGATTAATGCCACGATCAGAGATCACACCTCCCTTTTACGCCATTTGATAACGCTTTAGATCGCCTGAGTATCAATCCATTCTACCAGGCATTTGAAAAATTCGTATCTGGGATGTATCTCGGAGAAATTACGCGTAATATCCTGATCTCTCTGATCGATGCCTCTCCAAGGTCTTTGCTATTTTGTGGCAAGTCGACACCTGCGCTGAACAAGCACTATGGTCTTGACACAAGTGTTATGAGCCAGATTGAAGAGGCATGGGAAGGTCCGAACAGATCGCTAAGTGGGGACCAGCCTGCCCCCGAGTTCGCGAGGTTCGACGCTAAGACGCTACCAGCGAATATCAGCAAGAAGCTGGAACGTATCCGCTTGGTCATAGTCAAACAGTTCGGCTTCCAAGATTCAGAAGTCACTCTAAAGGATGCTGCTGTATGCTTCTTTTCTCTCCTTTTTTCTGCAGCTTATATACAACATAACAGATCGTTCGCTGGGCTTGTTCATTGGTGGCTAGAAGAGCTGCATTACTGAGTGGAGTGGCGGTCGCCACCATCCTGTTCCAAACTGGTCGTGCATCTTTCGCGGATAAGGACGGAAAATTCCCGAATACTCTTGATATGACGAGAATTGGGGTTGGTGTTGACGGAAGGTTTGTTCATATGCTTCTGGAGTTCCGTAGGCTAATTCAAGCTTGGTTATGACAGTTTGATCGAGCACTATCCGAATTACGAGCGCACCCTCAGAGAGTCATTGTGCTCTTTAGTAGGAGAGCAAGTCGAGAAAAGAGTTGACATTGGTATGGCGAAGGATGGAAGTGGCGTAGGGGGTAAGCGTTCTGTTGTGTGGCCGGGATTTATACTCATATCTCCACGGAATAGCGGCTCTGTGTGCGTTGCAAGCTCTGAAACAGCAAAAGAGCAGTTGAATGAGTAGCGGTGAAAGAACGTGCGCTGATTTCTCATTAGACACAGTATTAGAGGATCCAAGATGCTCACTGTCAATGTACAACCAGTCTATCTAATCATGCGGTTGAAAAATCAAGCTTGTTGTACTTGTGGCTAGGACTTAGTTAGACTTCCCATCAGCTCTTTTACCGCGCCCCAAAAATTCCGGGCTCGTCAATATCTGGGGTGAGCCTGACATTCGAACTGTTGCATACGTGACCGTCTTGTGCGCGAGTATGATCAACTTTCAGCCTGCAACAGATCACAAATAGAACTGTTTCTACTCTTGGTGTGCGTCTCTTCGGAATCCGATAGGACCTCCAAAACATCGAGCTCACTCGTTCAAAGATAAGGCTGTAGCGTAATCATATCTGGATGGGGATGCGGACGAGAACGCACGGAGAGCAACCGTACGCTGAAAAAAAGCAGCTAGGCAGCCGTAAACGAAGTGCTGGTTACTCAGCGATCCCACTGTGATTGTGTAGTACACAGATCGGTGGACTCTCCGATGAGCTCCAAAAAGGGGAAAAGCGAATTTGCCAACATGAGAAGTGCCATTGTTGATATCAAAAGAGTTGTGTCCACTCAGTGACATTCACGTTTAGAATTGACTGAGGTCAATTCATGTCAGTGCGGTCATGTCATGTTGGAGCTTTTCTCTAGCGGGTGGAGAGCATTATACGTTCATTTTCGCACTTCGAAGCGTGGTGGATTTGGACGCGACTATTTAGTTGATCAGCAAATGACACCGAAAGAGGCGCCTACTTGTCTCTTTTTTTGTGGTTCTATAGGTTCTATAGATCGCTGAACATAGAGTTAGCTTTTGAGTCCAGCAATGAAAAATAGGAGGTTATATTCAAGGATAATGTTCGCTATATCTTGTGTACTGCAGAGGAATGCTTCTTACGCACGTAAGCCTCTCGGTTTGTAGCCCAGGCCTTCCTTGAGCGGATCCAGAACTGGGGGGCGGCCTCCCCAAGTACCCACTAAGAAGCCGACTCGCTGCTTCCCATACTTTGCACGGTCTCATCCTTCTAGAAAAGTATTTCCTACCATGTGTCCGCAACTAGTTCTTATTGAGGATCTTCTTTTGCCGTATCTTCATCCGCTGCTAGGAAGTCCATCTTTATTCTTCTGTATATGGGATTCACCCAGTTCGTCGCGGACCTCTCGGATAATATCCTGCCAGGCTTTTTTATTTTCTGACTTGCGTGTCACACTATTTGACTATTATGACATGGCAGAGAATAAAGGCTCGGTTATATGGGGGGTTTCATACATTGTTATGGATACTCATACAGACGGCGGAATTATTGATTTATCGCTTTTTATATTGATTTCAAATCCATCACATCTTGAATGATGGATAATAAATCATAGCTGCTTCTGGACACATCTGATTGATGAGAATTACGGTCGTTCGAACTAATATGATAAGAAGTACAACATTCATCACAGGTGGTATATAAAGTGAGAAAGCGGTAGGTAGTACGGTAGTAGTCATGACTATTTCGTAAGGTGGACTTTGGAAGTAAAAAAACTCATAGATCCTTTTTCAGAAAGGGATCAGGCTGGGGTACCAACTCGGGGCTCAGATCTAGAGCAGCTGGGAGTTCAGGGGATGCGGACAACGAGGAGAGATCGGATTCGCTATGGTTGCTGGTAGAAGCGCCAGAGCGTGCTGTCACTTCTGCCAGCTCTTTCCGTAGTGCCTCCATCTCGCGTTCGAACCTGTGCAGGGACAAATAATTAGTTGACAAATGACGGACACGGAGAAGGAAGGACACGCACTTGCGGCCAAAAACTTCGATATAATAACCACCTCCGTTCCAGGCGCTCACGGAAAAGATGAAGATTAGAAAAATGCCACTCCAGAGAGGGCTATCGTATAGAAGGAACACGGCAGGGAGTTCTGTAAGGACAGCATAAACTTGGATCGCCGTAAGTAGGCGGGTGTATCTGGAGAGTTAGCGAAACTTACCGAGCTGGCCACCCATGAATAAGGCTTCACGATAACGAGGGGACACAGACGAAAGGGTTCCACCTATGACGCCGCGTTTATCATTGAGAAGGTAAGAGAATGACGTGGTCCGTTCCCCAGATTCGATCTTGGAGCGGCGGTCGACGAGAATAAACTGGATATCACACGGTAAAGGAATTGAGAAAACAAATATCTACGTGACATACCTTCCAATAGAGTAATTGCCAAATGACATCTGCTGTACATGTCAGAAGCAATTGCTTTTGAGGGACAGAACGACTGACATAGGCCTCCACTGAGAAGAAGCGCTCGGAGTGGCTGAAGATGAGGCAGTTCAGCTAGCGCTGGAAATCGCGCCACCGAGTTGGGATAGAAGTGTCTAGCCCGAGTCATGAATGGAAAATATTGCCAAAGAAAATGAATGGATACCTACCGGATGACAGTAAACGTGAAAGGAGCACACATATGAATGTATAATGACGTAATCTTGTCCAAATCATGGAAGACGAGACTATTTCTCCATGTAATGACCGCGCTCGCAAGTGAGCCGTGGGAAAGGCAATAGCAAGCCACGAAAAGGGCCGGACTCGACGAGAGAAACCAGATATAAATGAAGTTGAGAATGGTAACATAGTAGCATAGGTCGAACAGGAAATAATGCCACGCGCGTTTCTTGTAGATATAGAAACGGAGAGGAAGGAGGATACAGCCTTGCAGTGTGTACATGATATGTATCCACCTTGAAATCACAACAACCTGAGTTTCAGTTTCTTCAGGTGGAATGGGAACGACGCACTGGGGTGCTATACCGAACATGAGGGCAGAGAAGAGTAACGTCATGACACCCAAGAAGAAGGATACTTTTTCACGCGTGCGGACAACCTTAGCGCTCTGCCACGACACTGCTAGCTTCGTCATACGCGCGGACACCTGATGTTTTCGGGATTACGCGTGAAAGCCAACTTAGCCAAAGGGCACATACTTTGACTTTGAAATTCTTGATTTCACGATCAAAATTTTCTGCCAAAGCGTCTCCAGAGAAGTCTTTGAGTTTGTATTTCGTTTCTTCCGCCTTCATCTTTAGCCTATCGCTGTGCTTTTGCAGACGCCGCTGAAGGAGATCAACATGAGAATCAAAGTATGTCTCGATGGTGTCTACAGATCCAGGTGTAAATTGGCATTTTGGCAGGAGAAGATCATACCAAGGAGAGTAAAAGCGCTGGCCCAGTCTGAGGCTTCCTCCCGTATAAATCGTTCGATTGTAACGTGAGGGGTAGAAAAATAGCTTTTGTTCGTCAGTCGCGGTGAGGGTGGCCTGGACATTGTCGAACGGCCACTGTGTGGATAGAATGGCAGGGAAACAGCTAGACGGCGGAGAGGCTGTAGTTGCCAGCATGTACTGCTAAATGCCTCGTTACGTAACAATCCTGAAACATACCAGGCACAGAGCGCTCGATCAAATCTCGGACCTCACTCTCATTAGCCCTCTGTTTGTTATGTTTGGCAAACTAGGCATGCTCTACCCCTTCATTGCTCGCCGCATCTCATAAACACCAGCGTCTAGTCCACCTCGGCTTCGATGCCCTTCTCATTAGCGCTTTCCTGGCGGGGATTAGGCGCACGACCAGTTTGACGTGCGTCCTCCCTTAATCCCGTGTTCCATCGCTCTAATATTCGTTCTGTCAGACCAGCACTGGGACAGATCCCCAACAAAGATGTTCGTCGTGAGTACGCACGTTCGCTGATGTACCAATTCCGCTCATGAGCATATAGAACTATTACGGTCTTATCTGGAATTAGGTACTCCAAGTTGTCAACATACTTCCCTCCATCGTTCTCATGTGGCACAGGAGAATATATTTTTGACTTTGCAATTGTCATCTGTGGGGTGCGTGTGGCTTGCCTCCTTTAGAACTATTAACTATTGACCGAACATCATACAGCGGTCGTCATCTTTCGAAAGGAGACAGTGAAAAGATATTTACAGTCGCACTCTTTTGCGAGATACTGCGTGACCCACAGTCTGATTTGTCATGATTTCGCCTTCCGAGGACTCGATGCTGAACTTTTACAAATGCTTGTCTGTGGTATATGATACAATTGACACCGCTACTATCCGAGGAAGTTGTACACGAAAAAGTGCAGTACGATGGAGCCCAACGCGAAATCTCCAAATGCTCTATTATATTACGTTTCATTAATTCCAACGCTGTATTCGAATTCAAATTATTGTATACCTTTCTGGAGAGACTTCCTTGAATTCATTCTTGTTCTCTGGGTTGACTTGCGACCGCAGTGAAGCGGTCAGAACGAATTGGCCAACAGTGCTCGCAAAGCTAAGGCACACCGTCATTATTGAAATGTACGGAAAGTCGAATGCCAGCTCACCCAGAAAGAAAAGCATTGAAAGGATAGTCTGTTACCAAAATACAGTATAGGAACTGCGCAATCCCCGACAGCATCAAGAAGAATAGAAACGCGTCGATGAATTTCAAGCGATCAGAGGTTTTATCATTGTATGCTTTCCAGAGAGTTCGAACGACATTTGTAGACGCTGGAGTCAACGACTTGGGAGCCATTTCAGAGTATCCGTGCTGAGTGCAACGTGGAAATTGAGACGCGGGAGAGGGGCCGGGAAGTTTTTGCCAAACACTCTCAAAGAAATTCCAACGGCTCTCCCGAACTGAAAAAAAAAGTTAACGCCTTAGAATAGCTTTCGTCGGGTGGTTGAGCAGCTGTCCCCGTTCCTCACGGCAAAATGAGCGGCCTTGGCATACGGTTAACATCTTCTAATGCTGCATGGTGCTCTGCCGCTGTTTTCCGCTTCAAATCGCGTCCCAGAGCATCCCGAAGCATACACAAACTGCGTCTTCCGCCTTACCCAGTCGAGGGTGGTCTCGGTGATTTCTTGCCCCCTCAGGCTTTACAAGTAGTTGCTATTGACTATCCGGAAGGATTGTTGAAGCGCTTGAATGAGGAAGTGTGTGGTATGTACATCCCAACCATGTCCTTCAAATGCCGAATTTACCTTGACATGTGCAGGTTCTCCGGAAGCAGATGAAAATATTGCGCAGACCGTACTGAACACCGCGTCTTCCAAAGAAAAAACATTGGCCTTTAACTATGCCAGTCTTGCTCTGAACAACAGCTACTTCCTGGATCAGCTGGTACGTATACCTCTTCACTCGACTCAAGAAGGTTCCATTGAGTCTCGATGCCTATGCATAGCGTCCTCCTCCAACAGAAGGTGGATGGAAAAACCATCAGCACAAAATGACTTTGAATATGAGGACAAGCATTCAGGAACACTATGGTACTTTGCTTCAACTAAAATCCGCCTTCTCCTCCGCCGTCATGGGTATGTTCACCAGCGGCTGGGTGTGGTTCGTCAGCGACCGCAGCGGTAGACTTGGCATCATTCCTACGTTTGGTCCTGGCACACTCCTCATTCGTTCCCGCTCGTACATGAGTAGCACATCGATTGACCTTGGCACCACATCGACTGACGTTGGCATCACATCGACTGACACTGGCAGCATGTCGACTGACCTTGGCAGCACATCGACTGACCTTGGCCCTCCCTTTGGTCAGCTTGATACAACTGTTCCTTTTGTTCATGCCGGGTTTGATGCTCGAAACTTCGGTGCTACCGAAGAGGAAATGAATGCAGACCTTGACGACGACATACAACCTCTGCGCTCACCGGCTGGTTCGCCCACTTCTCCTACCTTGCCATCTCCGTCTTCGCCTGTGTCTGGTGTTTCAGGTGGGAAGCAACCCCCCGCATCCCCTAACGCTCTTCACCCGCGCTTCCGCTATTCCACCAGGACCCGCACCGGGAATTATCCACCAAAAGATAGTCTCTATAGATCCTTCGACACTACTAAGTCTCCTCGTCCGACGCCTCAAACGAAGACAGAAGCCATACATCTCGGTGAGACGCTCTATCCGTTGTTCTGTATCTCTGTACATGAGCATGCGTGGATGGCGGCAGGGTATGGTGTTTGGGGTAAAGAAGCGTGGCTGAAACAATTTTGGACTGTGCTTGACTGGGAGAAGGTCAGCCAGGCCTATGAGAGAGTCCACAAACCTCCTATTTGCTAGAATAGATAAAGCACATTGTTACTAATTACACTACACCTTCATACTCGAGGCGACGCCGTTTCTCAATTCCTGGGATGCGCATCATTGACGATTAACCCTCAAAATCTTGCTTCAGTAATCAGGGAGTGAAAGGAGGGGATCTAGTAGAGCGCCGAATGGTAGGTGTTTCGTCGTCCTGGTCATTCAACATCGGACGTGATTGTGGACGAGATCCGGGTCCAGAGCTGTTTTCCGGGGATCGCCGTGTCTCCGAGCTGTCGATGCTTTGGTTGAGGTCGAAACTCTGCCATTTTGCGCCACTGCGAACCCATCCAGAGAAGGCGCCATCCTTGCCTATAAGTTTTTCTTTGGCCGTTTGATAGTCTATCATAGACATTTTCACCTCATAATACGTGCAAGATAGACTATAATATATCATTAGTCAAAGAGAGTCAACTTTCAAAGACAGCAAGCAACTCACTTCAGAGGCGGAAGGCTCTGAGCTGCCAAAACCTCATGATAGAGTTGTAACATCGCCATTCTAGATAGCGATGGTCTATTATATAAGGAAATGCGCGAATCAGATGCTTCGATATTGGCTCATAGTCATAGCTCACACCTTGATTTCTCTCGAAAACGATGCTTTGGAGACACACCGCGTTTGAGACCATTAATCAGGAACTCGTGTGCGCTTGTATCTGCTACCCAGCATAGCGCTTTTTGTTGGCCGTCAGATGGCTGTTGTACCGATCAAGGTCAGAAAAAGTTTGACCTTCATTACAGGACCCGATAGAAGGCCGGGTCGCTTCAATCACGGTACGTGAGTGGACAAAAGGTTGACCAGTAAACACAATTGTAGGGACGGAAATACTGTATCCAGGAGGCCAATCTGCAAGGATGTGTTAGGGATCGAAACATGGTTGTCGGTCAAGCGGTAGTCACCCTCCTCGGCAGGCTCAAGTCTCTTCCACAGAGCCCGGTCACAATCTTCTCTTACAATGTCTTGTACATCAGATGGCACCTCGCCGATAACAAGTGAGGAAAGGTAAAGTGGTTCGATGAAACGTGTCGCCAGTGCACCTTGAAAACCTAGGATGCTCCATGAAGCAATTTTATCGCTGCATGCCATGCACATTGTCGGGGGCGAATCTGCACGCCCAGGTTTCGTTCGAAGTACTCCTAAGCGAGCATAATTATCACGACCTCTTGAAGCCTCGTTCTCACCCAGAGGAGCAAATACAGATGAGTTTTTCAGGGCAGCTATGTCCTCATCCTGGCCCAGTGCTAGAATGCGCATGGACGCATCGCCACCTTAGAGATGTGGATGGAAGCAGAGTGAACATATCAATTCGGAAAATGGTGGTAATCGCAGTCTTACAAGGAGGAGTAGATATATACAGATAGACCTGGACATCTTCCTTGAGTTTATACCTCCCGTTCAGCCCCCGTTCGATCCAAGGTGAGTCGTATCCTCCAGGATCCTTCGATGAGCACCGCAAAACCTCAAGAAGAAACCAGCGAATCGCACCACGTCGGGCGAGAACTTCAGCATGGCTGTCGTGTAGAGCTTCGCCGTTTGATGGGTATCGAAAAATAGGCAGACATTTAGTGCCCGTTGCAATGCTTATTATTTTGGGTGGTGCGAAGGCGGAAAGAAGGTAGAACGATGCAACGACTGTGTATTGACCAGAAGGGGGATGGTAACGAAAGCCTGAGTAGGTACTTAGAATGCAGATAACATCGTCATCGCACATCTGCGGCTATTAGGAGATATCGATAGGGAATATGTTCAAAGATTGTCGCAATTGAAGATTGAGAATTCTGAATTTTTCAGTCGGCCGTCAGCTACAGGGCTGGATTACATTTTGTTGTTGGATTAGAAGTCATCCGACCTTAGCTCAGTTGGGAGAGCGCGAGACTGTAATTGGATACCAATCTTGAGGTCGCCTGTTCGATCCAGGCAGGTCGGAGTGTTTTTGCTCTGTCAGAGTATGACTTTTCCCGTGCGATGTCGCGCCTGGAGCAGCTTCTGGATCGGCAACATATGCAGTTTCGTGTAATAGAGCTATTCTAAGGATAGGTAAAAGGCAAATTTAATAATGCTGTGCAAGTGGGCTCAACCGGACTTCAGATCTCTCTTCCTCCCAACTGCAGTGAACGCGCTTAGATCGAAAGAGAACGAACACATTTGTATTTCTCATACCAGTACAATAATGCCTTTTTCAAATTTCCCTTTCCTCAGTCTCTTGTTGATGCTCTTGTTTCGAGACTTTGTGTTTCTGTCAAGGACTGTCCTTGTTCGCGAAATTCCAGCGCAACATCTTAAATTAAGATTACAAACGTATCCATGAAGAACACAAGGATACCATGTCGACACTACACCCTCACAACACCCAAGAAATCGGCATAGGGCCCTTTCCTGAGTTCCGTTCATTGTAATCTTTTGGTGACCTTGTTCTGAGGCTTTGTATCCTTGTTGAGTCTTTCTTTGTACCTCTATAACATGTCTTGTTCGAGATAGTACCATGCAAGCCTTTGAAACAAACGAATTATTAGCGGTCGTCATGCGAAGAGTTTAAAACCTCGTGTTCTGTCCTCAGACGAGCTCATACTACACTCAATATTTCTAGCCACAAGGTGAATGCTATACCGCTCTGACCGTAAACGTCTCTGTACTGACCGAAATATCTTGTATTCAGTTTGGATTACAAGCAATGACCCGAAAACTTAAAAAAGCACGCAGGCCGCCACAACAGCCCAAAAGGAATGTCATCAATACTGTACTAGGAGCTTTGAGCCAGTTCTTTCTCGAGACTGTAATGAAAAGATACAATCTAACCAACCTTCGCTTATTCGTCTCGATCAGTGCAGAACGCTGCCTTACGATTCTTCAGGAGCGCCCCGATCTGCAGTCCGTAGCTGTCATCTTGAATATGTCCGGAAACTTGAGGAGTTTCAGGAATATCACTGTAGACGCGAACGAGGTCAGAAGCCTCGAAATCCTAAACAAATACCACCTCTCACAACAATTCTCGGATGCAATTTCCTGTCCGGGATTAGTTTCTCTTACACTTGAGCGGGATGCTAGCAATAAGGCGTGATGTTGACCACTCAAAACATTATGGCTTTGAGAGCCTTGTAAGGCGATCTCATTGCCATCTAGAGGTTCCCAGTGGCTGACGAGCTTGTGGCATTCCTCAAGTTAGAGAATATGGTGCAACTTCAAATGTTTTGGATTCAACATAATAGTGACATCTTCGACGGGGACTCGGGCCGCTACCCATCCATCACAAACACAGTCTTGGACACTTTAAATGAATATGTATCTGGCGCCGAAGAAACTGTCTATCGTTGCCCAAGACTCGAGTACCTTGGAAAATCGCCATTTTGTTCTGCCAATCATGTACTCGCTGATTTCGTCACATTGCGATGGATGATTTCCTCGACGCCACTTATTCTTACCTACTCTTGCGAACCAAACAGAAATATAGGGGATCATAGGCGACTCGAAAGTCTCAGCAGTGAGACAATGGGTTGTTTTGAATCAGTTATGAAGGAGGCAGTCCGGGACTAGTTATCCACGAAATAAATAGGGAATGAATGAACATTGTTAATAAAGTACCCGGACAATTTCTAGACCTTGTTCCCTCAAGGAATTCCGAATAGCTATATCAGTTTTCCTATGATCATAATCCCAAAAATCTTCCCGAAGCTCAACACGCTTGAGTCCGTGAGGATGGTGACATCCTTTCCATCGAGATGAGATCATATGTGCTAAGTCACCATCAATGGCTAATACATCTCTCGATATCGATTGCGGACAGATAGGGAAACATCTAGGTTAAATAATCACTGTCAGTGCTCTATGTCAACGTCTCTGCGACCACACTGGTTAAAGCTTGTGAGAGAGTAAGCCTGAGTGAGCATATGGAGAAAAAACACCTCAATTTAAAGAAACGGGTGAGTTTATACCAGCGCTGCGGGTCATAGCCGTGCCCCCGTTGCAGAGATTCCCAAATGGCGAAGTGTGCAACCAGAACGATCAATGAGACACTCAAGGCTAGAGTAGTTCTCAGGTCTGGGTAACTCGAGGGCATTCAAAGACGGGAGAGTGAGCGCATTGAATAACTCCGCAGGGTCATAAGAAGTCTCGATACTTAATGAGCACAGGCTTTTGACAGTGATGATAGAAGAGGCGGCGTGAATTGTGGAGCGAATGTAACGGCCAAAGACAATATCTTCAATTTGTGGAAAACATGACAGTAATGTCAAACATTCTGCGGTCCGAAGAGGCATCCTTGTGGCAAACTTTCTAAGATTTGGCCATGAAAACGAAGAAATATACGTTGGAATGTGAAAATCCCAGGATAAATCTGACAGGGTCGGTATTTGTGCAGGAGTAGAAACAATTTTGTTAGCATCGTCCCAGGTAAAGCGAAGCGTGTCGCCTTTGATATGAATTTTCCTCAGCAATGGGACATTCTTAGGCCGCAATTCCAGAAGTTTCGCATATGTCAAAGGCTGCAGAGTAACTGCCACATCGCCCCACCGATG
>JABCKS010000263.1:0-25705 GCA_018851325.1 Termitomyces sp. DKA19 | reverse complement strand
TAGTAGTAGTAGTAGTAGTAGTAGTAGTAGTAGTAGTAGTAGTAGTAGTAGTAGTAGTAGTAGTAGTAGTAGTAGTAATGATTTTCCACTCTTTCCAGTGGGAATGCATCTATGGTGGGGCTCCCTCCTCCTGGAGGTTTTCCACTAGGAGGTGCCCTGCCCCTCACCCTAGTCCTGGGGATGGTCCTTCTAGGATTCATCCTGGGGGTCTGTCAGGGGGTCCAAAGGAGGGTCTGTCAGGGGGTCCACTAGGGAGCCTGCCAGGGGGTCCAAAAGGACCCTCCAGTAGCCTGAAGAGGTCCTCAGACAGCCCAAACAGTCCTCCAGGGAGTCTAAGGTGGCCTACCTGGAGTCTTGGGCCTAGGGAGGGGTTGGGTGCTGCTGTGGGTGCCAGTGCTGATGCTGGGGGGGAAGCAGGAGAAAGGGGGGAAGCAGGAGAAAGGGGGTGGGGGCAGGCAGGAGGAGGATTACAAAGGTCAAAGTGTGGGGGTGGGTCCCAGGCTTGGAAGTTTTGGGATGGTGGAGCATCTGTTGTGGGCCCCTCATGGGGTTCCTTGTCAACATAGCTGAAGGTGTGTTTTGACCAAGTGTCCCTGCCATTCTCTGTGGCAGGCACAGCTGGGGGAGGGCCCCAATCCCACATACAGAAGGTCCCTGCATCTGAGGCCAAGTTTGAATAGGGTTGGGCTAAGAGTCCTATCATCCTGGCTGCAGGCTGGTCAAATGGCCTGCTGGAGGGGTTGAGGTTTCAGAGTAAGGTGGAGGATGCATCCAGGTTGTCCTGATGTTAGTTTCTAGCATATGGGGCCTTGATGGGCCAGTGGGGCACCAGGTCCATTTTTTATTGCAGGTGGAAGAAGTACATGGAGTCAGAGAGGTCCTCAAATCTTTCCGGCAAAGGTGACACATGGATTTCCCCAACCAGGTCGTATAGCTTGTTCCATAAGGATGCATCACTCCAGAGAAGGTCAAAGGCTTGTGCTGATAGGTTCCCTTGCTTGTAGAGCTTGAAGAACATTACCAGGCAATCTTCCCAGACCTTGGTAGTGGCCTCCAAGGTGGGTTGCCCCAGTTTCTCAAAGAGACTCTGGGTCTGTTGGGAGAAGTCTACTTATGGGAGTTGAAGTTCTTGTAGATTTTGCTACATTGCCAAGAGTAGTCTTCCATACACTCTCCCTGCTGAAGCAGGGGGTCCCCTCCCATTCAGGGCACATTTCTGATTCCCATAGGTGTAGGAGGCATAAGGACAGCCAGAACTGCCATAGGCCCCCTTTGGGGAGGTGCAGGGCACACAGTCAAGGCCAGGCTTGGGAATGCATAGGCTGGTGATCTGGTGATGCACAGGTTGTGGGCAGGGTCCAGGTAGGGGGCAGGGACATCTGAGGGTCAGGTGGGGTGGTTTGGGTGGTTGTTGGAGGTGGCGGGGTTGTTGGAGGTGGTGGGGTTGTCGGAGGTGGTGGGGTTGTCGGAGGTGGCGGGGTTGTTGGAGGTGGTGGAGCGAAATTGGTAGGGTCCTGACAGTCTAACCATCCTTCTGGGAGACAAAAACCTTGGGAGAGGCTGATGCCCCACTTTGAATCCAACTAGAAGCCTGCTGTATATGAGTCACAGTCTGAATATAGAGTCCTTTCTCTCCAACTTCTCTCAATCAACAACTCCCTTGAACATGGTATGTCTGTCCCTCCTGATACAGCTTCCATCCATTGAAATTGTCGCTGGGAATATGCCATGTATAAGAGAAATACGGACGATCTGTCGGGAGATCCATTATCCTGCACAGCTCCATGGTATTTTCAAAATGTTTGTACGCAGTCACAAAATCCCTTCTGACCACAGCGATCTCGCCAAGTGCCCGGTATGATCTCCAAGAAAGATGCAGTTCTTGATAGTTTCATGGAAGTAATCTGCAGCCTTCAAAGTTTTCATCTGCCAGTTCCACCATCCCGGCAAAGTATTTGAAATCTACCACTCTTAGAGACAGATGTTGAGTGGCATACTTGACAAGAGGATTGATTAAGCACCGAGCACTTTCCACATTACCCTCTTTTGCTAGGTCCCCCGCAAGGAGAGCTTTGATCCAAAGATTTTCATGATATTCTTGACCTGGTTTTACTTCAAGCAATTTCAGCACCCGTGCTCGTAATCTCTTGCCTTCTGCATAGTCACCTTGCTGATCCGCCAGTGTAGCCAGCAGAAGAGACTTCCGCAACCTCCAAGGATTGTCTTCATCATCACTTGCTTGTATCTCTTCGAAGCACTTCCTTGAAACATCGAAGTGATTGTTGTGGAGTTCATAAGATCCAATGAGAAAATTTATGCAATTGAATCCATATTGCATGTATTTCCGCTTGAAAGTGGACATAGATTGAAGGTAGCTTTGTATTGTGTCAGGCCTCCCTTTGGTAATGTTGACTATCATCATGTTCAGTTTGAGTCTAGTCTTTGTCACCCGGTGAAGTTGGAACATGCCAGTCAAACTTGAACAAGACCTCAGAGCTGTTTGGAGTACCTTCTCAGCAGCCAAGAAATTTCCCTGCCAACGATAATACCCTAGCAAGATTGAGGTCATTCTCAACCAAGTGACTCAAATACCCGGCTTTAAGAGCAAGTGTTCGTGTTTCCCCATATACTGTTTCGGCTTCTTTCACTTGCCCGACAAAGCGCATAAGGATTGAAGTTAAGCATAAACAGTTTAACTTGTTTTTTAGAAGAATTTTTGGATCCTGTATTCTTATGCGAAAGTTTTTCCATGACATTATGTCACGGGTGCGTATATCCAAAGCAAATAACATCAGATGTAGGGAGACTGGGCGAGGTCCATGATTTATAAGACCAGCTAGAAAGCCACATGCAGTTATCAATGCACTGAGGACAGTTTCAGTGTCTTTCTCAGTGTCTTTGAGCCAGTGAATAAGGACATGTTCGATGTTCACATATTCTGGAACGATGATCTGCGGTTCTCCAATGTGGGCAGCAAAGTATCTCCGTACTTGTCTGAGAAGTGGGTGCATTGAGGTATCTCCTTTAGAGAGATCGAGGACGTGTAGTCGTATGGGAGCCAGAAGTGTGATGAAGTTGCCATTGAGATATGCAAGTGACTGGCTGCATAAGGCGTCTGCGCAAGTTTCAATGTTTGATACTTCAGGAAAAATTGCAGTAAGACGTGTCTTGCTAATCCCCTGTGGAAGAAACGCAATGATCTGCAAGAGATGACGGACTGTCTCGCGAAGCTTGACAAAGGAGGGAGAAATGAGAGATGTCTCAATTGTGACAGCAAGACTTTGAGTTTTACCACCACCTGCCTTGAGTAGAGCTGCACGTTGGCGATCCCACTTAACAACAAGGTCTTGAGGAGACTACTCATTTTGAGCAGCTGTTTGTGCAAGTAGGTTGATTGAGAGAGGGTGGAAATCAACTGCGGAGAGCAGCTTGATGAGAATGGGAGTTTCAATGGATGGGTAAATTGCTCGGAAGGCCTCACATGCAGCGCTCTCCTCAAGCACTGGAACCCGTAATCTCACCCATTCTAAGTTTGTAGGCAATACAGCTGTACGGGTGGTAAGGAGGATGGCCACATTTGACTGTGCACCAAAACCATCAATGACATCTGCTATCTTCCCGGCATCCATAGTAGCATCCAGAAAAGTCTCAGCATTGTCAAGGACAAGAAGTGTTTGTGAAGTTGAAAGTTCCCTTGTTATAAGATTGTGAGCATTGACCGAACCTGCAAAGCCCAACACCGCCTTGGCAACATGGTCGAGGAATGTTGCAAAGTTCACTTGGGTGACGTCTATATTGTCGAATCGGACAAAATACCTCCTATCTCGGAACTTTGAGACAATGGCTTCGTCATGCAAAACAGCGCGGGCAATACTGCTCTTGCCAATACCTCCAGAGCCAATGAGAGCAACGTGATGACATTCAAGCAGAGCACCCGTAACGCTTTGGACAAGATTGCTCCTTCCAAAAAACATTTTAGGCCGAGAGGGTAATACATCAGATGCTTGAACATCCCTAAGAGTAAAATAAATCAATGTATTGGCTTGGTGACCATCGTGAGTACATGCATTCGAGAATGGGAAGTCATTGTAGAGTGAGATTCCCTGAACAATGACAAGAGGTGGTCAAGCTTTTGATTCATTGAGATATTGGAATCTGTCTGAAGAATGTCTTAGTATTATGAGACCTGTATTTCTGAGCATAACTCACATTGAAAATAGTAAGAGAACGAATCAAGTCATTATTCCACTTTACGATAGTGTTCTGGTTGATTGTAGCGTGAAGTGCCTGGGAACCTATGTTCGTCTTAGCCTTTGCTTTGACCCCCTCCAGAACGGCACCTATGGAACTAGATTACATCTATAATGCTTGATAGAACAGCTATGAGAATCGCTTTATCACCTTTGAAGGTTGGTTAGTGCACTACGGATGGTGCGGTTAAGTTGGTCTTCCGGTGTTGTGGAAGTAGCCGCGCCAAACAATGAGGACGATCATCTGGCATTGCTCAAGAAGTTCCTCGAAGTCATCCTTGTTCCCAACAGTAGTCTGGCAACAGATGATCATCAGTTAAATCATTTTACTCTATTCGCAATTGTACCTTGATTATATCAAGGATTCCGGCAATGGTTAACAATACTTCCTTCACTCCTGGCACAGGGACTGCATTGCCGACAATTTCCATGATATGGCTTGTATTGTTCAAAGTTGATATGATCTTGTCATGGCTTGGCCTTTGGGGTGTCGATAGCAATGTTGTTTTACTTGTTGGTCCAAACTATACGTATGAAAAGAACACTGCCTGAGTTGTATAGCCCGGGAGCACAGAGATGGCGACATACCCCCGAAATCGCGATGTCGCTCTCTAGATATGGGAGGATAGCACTGTCCTTGTCAAGAGTGGCCATGACAACATCCATGGGAGAAGAAAACGAAAACTTCTCAGGCTGATATAGGAACACAGCATAAGCTGTGTTCCATCGTGAGGGTGGAAAAATCATGTCTGGCTTTTGATGCCGTGTGCTGTGCGTGCTGTCAACAAATCCCTTATGTGACTCGCAGCCATTGTTGATTGTGGCACTTTGAATGCAATGCATAGTCACTGACCTATTGATGCGAAAGCTAAGTTTGACTGTCGATCCAAAGTTTACAAACTTGGATCAATGAGTCGTACTTAGGTTTGGCAAGTGTTCGGGGCTAGTCTATACGGAACCTCATGTTGATAGCACGTAATCATGTTTTTATTGATTTTCGATTCAAAAAAACGAGACGGTCTCAGACTACTGAACAGTGGTTCAAAAAGTATATTTACCAAGGTCCCGAAGTAAGTAAAGCTCGTGAGCCCAAGAAATCCGCTCCCTGGGGACTTCTGAGCTGTGGCAAGTACTTGCTTGCCCCCATGCTCGGAATCCCCTCCCCTGCAATATTCATCGTCATGCGCACAGATCCCTGGTGATGGCGTGATATTCATTGCTGGCTGTAAGCGCCCTTCGGTCTACCATTTTCATCAGTTCTGCCTTACAGGTTCTGGATTTGGATTTTTAGGGCTTTACATTCTGCCAATCTCCATATTGAGACCAGCATATCACCTCCCCTACACCATATACTGACTGCTCCAGTCAGTCATAGTCTGGTATGCTCCCATTTCACGACCCAAAACACCCCTTTCCAACTGAAAATCTCTTTCTTCCAGTCAGTAGAAAATAAATTTATTTTCTCTCTTTTATCGTCCCACTTTTGCCCTTGATCACTCCCATTCCGCCATCCCATTTGACTAGAAAAGACCTTTCAACTTTTTGGCATCTGTTATGGCCCCTTCCCATATGCCTTCTGCTCCCAACAAGATGCCCAACAGTCATGCCACATGCACTGCCCTCGAGTGGTCATTCATATGGCTCCCTCGTAAAACCCCCGTTGTGCCACCTGACTTTTACAGTATCATGGAGCAGGCCATGAAGCATGAGGGTAACCATGTTCTCATTGCCATTCCTCAGCTCCTTGCTTTCACTCAAGCTGTCAGTGCTTTTTGTGACACTGCTTGTGCTTTCCCTGGTACCTCAGTTGATCATGCCAGGTACCTAGAGTCTATCAGCTGGATTCATCTTTTCCTTCCTCTGCCCCTACCTCCTGATCCTGTGCCTTTCCTCAATGCTTTGCAGACCAAGCAGATTCTTCTCAAATCACCAATCAAAAAGGCTTGTACAAATGCCTCCAGTCTACTCTCCCTCCCCTCAATCATTGTCCTGCTGAAGACTCAGCCTAAAGTCAAGGCTTTCTTTACCTTTGCAGACACTATTACCACAATTGAGGACCAACACCACAAGGCACACAATAAGGAAGAATGCAGAGGTACATGTCCTGTACTAGTCCACCCTATCCTATATTTCTTAAACCTCAGCAGCATCCACCCTATCCTATATTTCTTATGCCTCAGCAGCATTACTGCCTTGCTGCACAGGACATCAAAATGATCAGTTAATCTGCCATTCCTACTCCCAAGTGCAAGGCTAATGTAAGTTCCCTTAGCCTCCTGTATAGCTCTTCTTTCTCATCTTCTTGACACACTTTCTTTGTCCATTCCCTGCCCTCAGTTTGAGCTTGATCCCAAGCTACATACCAAGAAACCCTTCATCATACCAGCTTTTGGTGTATACTCTTTTTCCATCCTCCATTACCACACCCTGACTTTTTCCACCTCCAGCACTCCACAAACCTGGTAGTGATGCCACACTTGCCCTGCTAGTGCGAATCAATTTGACCCTGGACATGTCACAACTTTTTAAGGATCTGGCCCCTGTCTCCCATGACACTCTTCAAAAGTGTCATGATGCTGTCAAGCTAGTGGCAGTACAGCAGCTCCTCCAACTCAACCTCTCCTTTCAGACATACAAACCATCCCGGATCACTATGCTTGTCTCAATAAGGCCCTAGGATCACCTGAGGTGGATTGCACTAAGTCCCTGCTCAATGCTCCCCATGTTTCCTTTGAGGTTGGTCCTTCTTTTTCTATTCTTTCTTCCATTCACCCTTGTTTCCTAGTCCATCAATGATGGCCCTGAAGACTCCAACATGGAGTTTCAAGAAGCCTTGCTGCCCCTCCCTAAGAATTCCATGGCAGTACAAGAGGCTGCCATAGTGGAAACACCAGCACTGCCTTTATCTGAATATTTAACTTAGTTTTTACCAATTACATTCCCCACTCTTTAGTTTAAATTCCCCTACTTCCTCCATTGTCAAGCATCCAAAATTATTACCATTTATTGCAACCCAGGTCTTGCTATAAGTTTTTTATTAAAAACTGATGACTTTCATCTAATCCTCACTGCTACATTACCTGGCTCAACCTTTGGGTACAGCCAAGTAGAGGGCACTCTCATACCCTCACTGGTGATGCCAGTCTGACCACCATATGGTGGTCATATGGGAGTAGCTGCTGGCAGCCCTCCTGGCATCACATTGCTTTCTCTCCCCATGCCATAGGTTGATATGGCAAGATCTGCCATTTCATATAGAACACACCTGTAATGCTCCATCAAACTCTGATTTGGAACTAGGTCTGAACACCTGATCATCCACAGTGACCATGGTGCCTATTGAGGAAGGTTTTTAACATTCTGATCATAACAAGTAGTAGTAAACTTCTTTTCCAAAAGTTTGGCTTCTGCTTTGCAAATAAGTAACCATTCATTTGTGTTAAAAAAAATGTAACATTTCTGTTATAGGTAGTGCAGCTTACAGTTCACACTCCATAACACAAAACCAGTCAATTGTTCTGTCTATGAAGTATGAAGTAAGGTGGTACCTTATATAAGTATAGAAATAGTATTTATAGGTAGTGTTATGTGATGCTACCAGAGTATAGTAATAATATGAATATAATTAAATCAATTATTCCCATATACATATTAGAGCAAGAGTTTAATAGGCAATCCATTACAAAAACTCTCTCATTATACCCCATGTATAAGTCAAAGACCCTCCCAGAAGCTCTACCAGCAAATTGGCTAGCCAACTCCTCAGTTGCTGATGGCAACTCAGAGTGTGCTATCCTTGTTTAAAGGTTCCAGGCTGTGGACTATCCTCAAACTCTCACCATCCTTCTTCAACACTGTGAACCATTGGGATCTGTATGAAGAGTTGGAGGGTTCAAAAACCACAGCCTCAATCTTCTGTTCTATTAATTTACAGACTTTTCCCATAAGTCCAAGAGCAATAGGAATATTCTTCAATACCCAAGGGGTGTGAGGAAATACAAACATCACTATAGGAGGGAAGAATTCCTCCTTGTCATCCCATGCAAAAGCCTCCTCTTGCAGCATCATCAAATGATATACTGCCCTCACTTTCTCTGGTCACAAGAAACCTTCACTATGTACTAAGTCAATAGTTTCCTTGCATTCAGCAATATACCTTCTGATGGGTATGGGTCCAGCTTTAGCATGTCTCCCAGTGGATCTCCAGTAATGCACCTTTCAATTCAAAACTCCTCAGGAGAGGTTCTTAGTGCAGGTTTGGCCTTGCTAACAACAGGTTTGTGTTTGTTAGAAAATACTTATGCAGTTTCCCCCACACCTGCTCTTAACTTTAGGCTGTCCTGTTGTACTAAGATCCCCTCCAACTTCCTTGGTACCTGACAGAGCTGCCTATTTAGATAGGCTGCTAATGTCCCCTTATCCTTCTCCTTAGCTTTGCCTCCCAATGT
Organism: Termitomyces sp. DKA19; assembly: GCA_018851325.1. Classification (NCBI taxonomy): domain Eukaryota; kingdom Fungi; phylum Basidiomycota; class Agaricomycetes; order Agaricales; family Lyophyllaceae; genus Termitomyces; species Termitomyces sp. DKA19. Next base: position 17,007 of record JABCKS010000263.1, on the reverse strand, counting down.
AAAAGCCTGCAGATACACATCTCCCAACTTATGGTTCTTGAATCCACTATTGTTCATAGTGTATCTGTAAGGGCAACCTCTGGAGGCTGCAGCTCAGTCACACAACTGGCCAAGGGAGATCCAAAGTATATTCAATGTCTATAAAAAGCTCTAGAGGTCTGACTACTCACCTGGCAGAGGGAAATTCAAGGAGAACAAGTCAGAGGATTCCCAATGCCAGTGTTTGGAAAATTGACTCAAGAGCTTCTAGAAAAAACACTAAACAATACTAAGTCCAGAGTCTGGTCCAAAAACAGAAGTTCATTGTAGTTGGCCTTGATCTCCAGCCTTCTGAAATGTAACCATGCCAAAGTAGCACCATTGGATAGCTCTGGCTTAAGTGTACTTGTCACCAAAAGATGGAAGGATGGAAATGTGAGGACAGCTTGGAGTGAGAGATTCAAGAATGGAGTCTGACTTGGACAGTCCCCTGACATCACCTGCCCTCTAGAGTGCAGCATCTTGATACACTGGATAAAAGAAGTTATAGATTGCCTAATCAGCCACTGAAATGGGGTAGATGCCTCAAATTGCCTTTGGTGCATTAGGGTGTCTGTAGTTGAAGTCTCAGATCAGAGCTGGTGCATATACATTTGCCTGTGGCTCCCAAGAGATGTCCTCAATACCATATCTTTCTACTTCACCTTAACTGCAATTCCCCCCAGAACACTCTACTATCTAGAGCTTCTTCCACCTTATAATCCTCCTCATTAAGTAGCACTACTTATACTGTGTCACATTGCCTCCAAGGAGATCACAGCTGAGATTTTTACAGAAGCACTTCCTTTGGCCACATTCCATTCTCTCTGCTCACAGCTAGGACTTAGGCAAAGTGCACCAATCCCATGTAAAGAGGAGCTATCAGTTATCTGTGGTGAGTGTAGAAGATCACAGGGTTTTGTCCTCAGTCACTCACAGTAATGTGGTCAACTGAGGTTTATTATTTATCTGTAGAAGATAACAGGGTTTCATCTACAGGTAACAATGAGTAATTAAGTTCATGGAAAATAGATAAATGTACTCACCCTCAGTCACTCACAGTAATGCAGTCAACTGAGGGTGGTGTTTGGGGTATGAAAAATAAAACAAGAAAAAAAAACAAAGACTAGTAAATACTGATCATTTTGTGGTGTGGCTAACAGTTCCAAAAGAGGTAAGAGCTCAAACAGTGAACATGTCAAGGGTTGGTAAGTCAATTCCTCAACACTCCCCTTGACTTGCTCAGCCATTGACATGCTTGAGTCCCATGAGGGTGACAAGGTAGTTGTGGATGGCTCAAGGTAATGGCTTAGTACAGATGTTGGCAATGTTTTCAGCTGAGGGGATATGGGTAACTTCAATGTCTCCTTCCTGAATATGTTCTCAAATGTAATGGTATCTGATATCAATATGTTTTGCTCAGGCATGTCCTTTGGTAGATTGTGCCAGGGCAATAGATGATGTGTTCTCAACAAGGAGGGTGGCAGGAAGAGGTTGAGTCAGATCAATTTTGACAAGAAAGTTATGCATCCATAGGGCTTGTTGCAATCTGGAGGTCATTGCTATGTACTCTGCTTCTATGGTCAATAGCACCACTATCTGCTGTCACTTAGAACTCCAGGATACCAGCCCCCCAGCTATAAGAAAGATATACTCTGAGGTTAATTGTCTATTATCTATATCTCCTCCATAATCAGCATTGACATATCCTACTAGCTTTGTAGACCCTTCCAACTCCTTTGAATACTATATTCTGTAGTCTAGCATGCCTTTGATGTAGGCCAAGACATGGAGTAGGGCCTTCCAGGGTGCTGGGCCTGGATTTGATTGGAAACATGCAAGTAGTGTAATTGCAACAAGAGATCTGGTCTTGTCATGGCTTGGGCCCACATCAAGGCACCAAGTACCTGTTGGTATGGTTTATAGCTTCTCTGCTTTGCTTTTTGGGGACATATTGCTGGTAAGGATGATTTCTGATGGGAGATGGGTGTATCAGGGGTTACATTCTAACATGTTGTATTGTTCAAGTAACCAAGTGAGATATGCCTTTTGAGAGAGAGATATCACTCCAGCAGCTTCATCCCTTTCAATGACCATTCCTAGGATAAATGTCAGTTTTCCTAAGTTTCTGACTTTGTAGACACATGCTAGTTGCATCTTCACAAGTTCTGCACTACAAGTTGGCAAGGATAATCCAAAGATGTTGTCATTGAAGGTGTTTGTAATGGTTCTCTTGATTCTAATTGTTCTCAAATGCATGCATGGGTCAGCCCTAGACTTTCTCTACCCCAACTCTGTGTATGCCCCATCTAGTATCCAGTACCAGTCAAAGCCCCCTTGCATGAGGCTGTAAATGGTTTTTCAGATTTGTGCCAGCTTCCCATTCCCTCTTGGGAAACCAGGTGGCAAGCACATATACACCTTGTGTTCTGGTATACTGTTGAGGTTAGCCAAGATAAAGTCTACTTGCCAGATCTCCAGTCCTTCCTGTGCCACAGCAGCTGCTGACATATATAAAAATTTGAGTCAGACTACAGCCACATACATCTTGTCAAAGTCTTCCCCCACCACTTGTAAGAACCCCTTTGCCACCAGACAAGCCTTCCTTCTGATCACTTCTCCTTCAGCATTATACTTATTGGCATATACCCATCTGCACTCTACTATGTTCTTGTCCTTGATGAGCATCTCAATGTCTGCACAGGCTGCAGTTGATCTGAGATCACTGGTAGTGGAGGAGTTGTTGAGTCCTTGGTTTATATATCAACTGTGGTGACAAGGTCCAGATTGAGTGGCCCACTGCCTGGCCTGATCCTCAGAACAACAGTTTGCCATGTGGAAATAATATCTGATGGCATTTGGCCATTGGCTGTTGTGTTTGACTGGTGGTCCTCTTTTGGTTCAGTCAGGATTGTCAGTGACCTATGTCCAGTCCCCTCTTCAAAAATAACATCCCATGATGTCATAATTGACTGTGAGCTAGGGTCATACAGGTAGTAACTAGCCCACTAGGTGAGTTTTCACAGATCAAGGGTCTAGTTTGGACCTCACCAGCTTGCTAGGTACCTTGGCCACCCCCATAGTCTTAAGTGATCCACCCCTTGCCTTCTGCCTGTCCATGCTTCTCAGGGAATGATGCCTGGGTGTTGTGATGACAGGTGTAAGTTCTGTATATAGATCTGTGCTGTGGCTGCCTCAGCCCACAGGTCTTTTGGCAGTCCACTTCAGCTAACATGCATTGTACCCTGTTGAGGATGGTGTGGTTGGCTCTCTCAGCCACTCCATTCTGTGCATGTGCATAAGGCATAGTCACATTTAGGATGATTCCATAGGTATTAAGGTAAGTAATCCACAATTCATTCACCCATTCTTGCCCAGTATCAACTTGGATTTCCTAGAGTTTCTTCCCAGTCTGGCATTCCAATTTGGCATGATACAGCATAAACACAGTCAAGGTCATAACAGCATCCTTTTATGATAGAAAGTCCCCAGATATATGAGAGGTACCTCCATTGACTGCTAGCATCATATATATTGCACCTCCCAGTGAGGTGATGCTTGCTGGCCCCTACAGGTTGATATGGACACAGTCATTTGGTGCTTTCTCTGGTTCCACCTCTGTATCATAGGGTCTGGATGCATGCTTACCATATATGCAGTCCTCACATATGCCTGGCATGCTAAGCTCACTCTTAACTACCAACCTGTCTACCAGATTGTTAGATAGTGCTTTTTGGATGGTTTTGATGCTGGCATGGTTGAACCATCAATGCCACACCTCAAGAGTTGCAGACTTCAACTGGGATCTTGCAATAAGGGCACCAGTATGGTTTTTATTGCCAAATGCACTTAGGAGGTACATTCCCCCATTGCCCCTTCCCCATAAGACTTCTCTGGTCCTGAAATTGTACCTGACCCCTGCCAAAGATGATGTTGGACCCCTGCCTTATCAAAGTGGTTGATCAAGACAAGGTTCAAAGTGAGTTCAGGGGTGTGCAGCATGTTTTGGAATATAAGTTCCAATGACCTGTAAGCTGTGTTGCATGTTTTCTTTACTGTCTTGTGGCCAACTACTCAAAAACTGGCTCCTTTAGAGGCAGCATGGCCTTCCATAGGGGTCTCCAACTCCTCATAGTCATAGATTGCTTCTCTGTTCACAAAGAAATGGTTGGTAGCTCCAGAGTTGGCATATGTGGGTACCTCAGTTATGATTGCTGCATTTGTTGCCATCCATTTAACTATGGAGGTTTGACCCTGTCTATCTGATTGACCCTGCAGGGTGGCAGATAGCACATGGATAGCATGGGTTGTGGCATTTTTGGTCTGTGGTTCATTGGTGGTAGCTATGTTGGCTGTGAGGGAAGAAAAAGCTGTCTTAGTAGATGGGGCTTTTGTTGTCTTTATTTTGTTCTGGAAGTTTGGGTGAAATTGTCCCTTCTTTCCTCCACCCTTCCAGTAACAGTTTTTGATTACATGTCCCATTTGCTTACAGTTTGGGTTTATGCAGACTAACTTTGGTTTTGTCTGCACTTGGAGGGCTGTTGTAGATACTCTGGCTTTCTGTTTCTGTAACACAAGATAGTCCCAGTGTATAGTGAGCGCCATGACTACATCCTTTGTTTCTTTTATGAAGTAACATCCTGCTACTAGTGCATTCCAGGATTCTGGTAGCAATGCCATAATGATTGTGCAAAAGGTTGCATTGTCAACTTTAGCTCCCCTTTCCACAGCTAATCTCCACTTCTCCCTCATGTCTTCCACATATTTGAGAAAGTCCATGCCATCAATGAACTCCATTGCTTGTAGTCATTTTTTGGCATTCATTGCTGCAATCTCAGAGAATACTCTATAATTATCTGTAAGTGCCTTCCAGGCTTCCACTGCTATACCATCCATTTGAATACCCAGTCTAGCAGGGTTTTTGGTATTGTTGGCAATTAATCCCAGTGTCCATGTGTCTCTATCCTCCTATTCCTGCAGGGATGGTTTTTTTGATGACCATTCAGGCAGCTAGTACTCTGCCTTAGGATCCTTCTTTTTGTCTTTTTAATGGTGGTTTTGGGTTTTGTAATTGATCTGTCCAGATAACCTTGGGTGCCATGTGCCCTTGCTGCAATTAAGACTTGATTTCTAAATGTAAGGTGGTTTGTCCCATCAAAGTGTACCTCCTCTGGGAAATTTGATGGATTTGATGAATTTGTGGATGAAATGCTGTCTTTGTAGGAAATATAGGAGTTGTTTGTTGGAGCAGTGGCTCAATGCAGTGGGAGTACTAAAAATGGGGCCTATAACCTGTAGAAGATAATAGGGTTTTGTCCTCAGTCACTTATGGTAATGTAGTCAACTGAGTTTATTATTTATCTGTAGAAGATAACAGGGTTTCATCTACAGGTAACAATGAGTAATTAAGTTTATGGAAAATAGATAAATGTACTCACCCTCAGTCACTCACAGTAATGTGGTCAACTGAGGGTGGTGTTTGAGGTACAAAAAATAAAACAAGAAAAAAAAACAAAGACTAGTAAATACCAATCATTTTGTGGTGTGGCTAACAGTTCCAAAAGAGGTAAGAGCTTGATCAGTGAACACATCAAGGGTTGGTAAGTCAATTCAACAGTGAGGAGTGTTGAAATTACCCAGTAAGAGCTAGCACACATACTGAAAGAACTCACCACCTTATTCAAAAGAGCATTGTTCACTGTGCACATTTATAAGAAAGATTTTGTCTATGTAGCACCCTCAGTCAATTATAGGGACTGAAGGTAAGTACTCACATTTACTTAAATGGTACATATAACTTACTGTACACTTAGATTGACTGACATATATGATCTTAGGTATAGAACAATATATAGTTGACTATAGAGAGACTGAGGATTGACTGACATGCTTGATCTTGGAGTTGATCTCTAACACTGAGAGTGGGGTGCATGGAGGGCAAATTGTCAGAAGACACTGCACAAAAGTGTGACATTATGATATATGTTCATGCCCAAGCAATTTAATTATTAAGGTGTTTGAAAGAGTGTGGTGATAAAGCAGAAGTCTGATAAGCATTATCCTTCCATTTTACTCAGATCCAAGATGATGAGGCTCAGGTACTTGACCTTGGTCTGCTCAAACTGATACTTCTTAGGCTTAAGGTAGAGCTGATGCTAATCTTTGCTGTTGTAGAAGGGGCAGAGCATGCTAGCATATATACTATTATCTACCTTGATGGTTTTGTCTGAAGACTCTGAGTCTAGAGCACTAGGAAATGGCCCTTTATACCCCTCTTGAGGTCCTCATCTCACACCTCAGACATCCTTGGAAAAGGTCCTCCTATGAAGGATACCAAGGAGGGAGGGTTCAGAAAGTCAAGATCATTCCAAGTCTGCATGGTGCTCCAGCATGCTTTAGAATCTGTCCATATCATGCTTAAGGAGCTGCAAACTTGTGGAGCCTTCTGCATGGTGGTTGCTGGAATCTTAAGTCCCCATGATACCTTTTTGGTTACAGTCATTGTGATGTTGACATTTTTTGACAGTTCTGCAGTAGCAGAAGTTATGACCTGGCCAGTTGCTATTTTAATGCAGGTCAAGTCAGATGGTTAATGATAAGAAATTGTACTGTTGATTATTAAATCTAGTGTTAATGCACTGTTGATTATCTTATCTCCACTTACTTAATTGTTGCAAGTACAACTGGATAGGGTAGGGCCACATGTCATAGCTGTGTCTATCATTCACCTTAATTGTAAAATGACTACCATGATGACCTGCCTCTCATGACAATTTCCAAAGGAAATGGAATGAGCTCTGCAGACAAGAATCAACCTCCAGATATGGACTACTGACCAGCACCATTCAAAAAATATCTCAAACATGGTGACAATGCTCATTGCCATAGAAGAAACATCAAGACCATTGAATTTTGTAGCTATAAAAGCCTTGTGACTGCTTACAACAGTACCAAGGGTATTATCCAGGATAGTAGCTAAGGCAGACTAGCACTGCTGCCTGTTGGGCTTGCAGCTACTGCCACATGTCTTGGTTCTCATTTCTTCTCTCTGGGTGCCAGGTACTTTGCTACCACTTTTGCTATTTTATTCTCAAGTGAGTGTACCTATACCAAACATTTCTAGCACATGCTTACAGCTTTTTACCTAGTGTATTTTCCTTTTATCTAGCCTGTCTTGTTATGCCAGATGGCATATCAACATGCTATATGTTCTTAATGCAGAGAGGCAAGGAAGTACATGCAAGGGGCTGAGAGGATTGAGAAGGACAGGATGAGCACAGCAGATATTCTTAGTGTTGCTGGGAAATACAGGCATTGATCTTATGCTTATGCATAGTGATACAGGGGCTAATGTCAATGCCAGTGGTTGCATATGGCATTCACAACTGACTAACCTTCCTGCAGACAATGTCCATTGACCTGCCAACAACACCTTCTTGCTTAGCAGCCAACCTTCCAGCCTATCTGCTGAGCATATCTATGAGGAAGCAGAAACCAATGCCATGCTGCACATTCTCCCAGGCTCCATCTTCAATTTGCTCATTCCCCTTGGGTATGACATCCTCAGACAGAAGGCAAGGGGCCACACTGGTTAAGCTCACAATGATGCTAGTAAAAAAAACCTGAAAGCAATCCTAATGTCTGCAGTGAGGATATCCTATCCCCAGGTCCCCTATATATGCTACAAGACTACTCAATGACTAAGTACCTATGACTAAGCCAGAGGCTACTGACTACAGCCTTATAATAAAGTGGAGGCCAATGACTACAAATTATTGACTAATTGGGTCTGGTAGTAGAAGGATCAATGATAGATAACAATATACTATGTGCCAAGTACAATAACCCATTAGGCATGGGAGCTAAGACAGTGAGGGAGTAAGAGGTGCCAGGTAGTCCAGAGGTTGGCTAAATAGAGGTGCCAATCCCCACAGGCTAAGTTAGGCAAGGGCGGGACAGTCTAGAAGACTAGTTGCTTTACCAATGCCTACTCTGGAAATCAGTGGGGTGAAAGCACTGCTTTGCTGCACCAAAGACATGGGTGCAAGGCCTAGCCCTAAGAAGTTGTGTTTGCCAAAGAATTGACCTTCAAGACTAGGTTTTGGACTATCTGGGCTTGGTCAAGGCATAGAGATAGGAAATGTGAGACATAATATGATCTAGATGACAAGTGCTGTGAGCACAATGTGAGATGATGTTGATAAATAGAATCTGGTATGTACCTGTGAGCACAGTCTGAGGATGATGAAGTCATCTGGACTGCACTTACAGCAATATAAATTAGTTAGAACAACAAGACAATGAAGTGTAATAAGCCCCACATCTACTTGTATATGGATACTAGGATGCTCAAGGGTTTGGATTACAAACTAGCACCAAGCCTCACATCTGCTTAGATACCAGGATGCTCATAGGCTTAGATCATAAACTAGCACCAAGCCTCATACAAAGAAATAGAACAAATGGTACTATAACACAGTGAAAGTAGATTACTAAAGAGCAGACATTGAAGAAGTTAAAGATAACAGACTATTTAAATATACAAGTACATTACAGATATGCAAAATTGAGTAATATATCAGGATACAATTGTAAAAATTACAAATATTGAATATATATGTATAATTGAAATTTTGAAGTATTATGTAGTCTCATAAAATGAAGACATTTTGTCCACACATAGTGTTATGCAGCACAAAAAACCCTTGATCTATTCTGGTCTTGAAACTCTGAGTTTTGAAACTAAGAACTCTATTGGGCATGAGAAAATAGCTATGGGTCCAATCTACTATCAGCCTATGCCATATTTAAATATACTATGCAGAATCCAAATGCCAGACTGGCCAGAAGTTCCATCTTATTTGGGTCAATGCTGGAAATGAGTGGCTGAGTAAACTATAGACATACTACTGTATAGACAACCATAGTATTATTCTGAAGCATACCACACCATATGTCCATCTATAGAATAGGCTCATTGAGTACAACATCTGGATGTTCATTATGGGAGTACATTGTATGCTTGCAGAAAGCAGTTTGCCAAAGAGTTTCTGGGTAGAGGCTGTGGCTACCCAACTATACACCTACAACAGGATACTGTCTACCTACAGCCAGGACAGGCTTCCTGAGGATCTGTAGACAGGCCAATGACTAGATATATTCTGCCTGAGACTCTTTGAGTGTGTGGCATTTGTCAAGGTGCCTAAATAGCTAGTAAGATCAGTGAAATACCATTTTATGGGACACTCAGAAAATAGGTACCACTTATACAACTGCATCATGAAGGCAATTGTTACCTCCTGAGATGTTTTTGATAAGAGGACAGGACATCAATTACTCACTGTTCTTGAAGATAATGATTGACTATTCTCAGACTAGCTACCTATACAAAACATAAACACTTAGGGCATTCTTACCCATCATCAGCCTATAGCACCTCATATCAGGGATGTGAACAACCTCTCCATGGTACTGACCCTAGTAACAGTGCTAATGATCTAAAAAACCATTGACTTTAGTCTAGATACTCCAGGGCCAACAGAAGCAAAACCTACCCCTTTACTTCCTGTAGACATGCCTGCCATGCTGATATCCACTACCCTAACACTCAGACATTCAGAGAGAATCAGGATCAGATCAACCATAACTGCTAATGAACCCTACTTGTGTAGGCAACATTAACTATAAATAGCTCAAGCCATGCCCATCACTTACAACCTAACTAATCAAATGGTTAGCAGCATTAGGCAAATGACTGCAAGGCATAGCAGGTGAGATTTGAGCATCTAGCCAAGAGGTAAAGGTGGATGGCAAGACAATAGGCAAAGGGCTACATTGACCAAGCTTACAATTCCATTAGTAAATAGACCCAGAAGTAGTGCTATTGTCAGGACTAGGGATATCTTATCCCCTTGTCCTTCTTATACACTACAATAGCTAATACAATGGCTACTATCTAATAAGTAAGAGGCAGCTGCTGACTACAAGCTATTGACTAAGTGGGTCAGTATATATATAGAATCTAGTAAGTGACAACAGTCAGCACTGAGTAATGCCAAGATAAAGTATGTAACTAAGTATAGCACATAGAGTAGGTCCCAGAGGCTGGAGACAAGCTGCATAATAAAGTATGGGAGTCAAGATAGAAGAAGGGAGTCAGATTGAGCAGATAGTCTAGGGAAGTAGCTAGATAGAGTGCTGAGTCCCTGAGGTAGAGTGGAACTGGTCTAGGAGGCCAGTCCCCTGACACTGCCCAGGCCAACACAGACACTTGGACCTTGGTGCTCCATAATGCTTTTGCATTTCTTGCCAACATCAGCATTGACAATGATAAAACTCAAGTACTACAAACATACCACAAAGCCATACAGAGGCCTGACATGTAGATATCAGCAATGGCAGAAGAGTTATAGATCCTCAAGGACAGGGAGGTTTTTAAGCTGATGGATGAGGTAGACATTCAAAGAGGTAAAAAGGTAATAGGGATATGCTGGGTCTATGCAAATAAGCTCAATGCCAAAGGTAATGTCATATGAAGGAAGGCCAGACTAGTTACAAAAGGTTACTCTTAAGTTCTGAACAAGGATTATAACAAAATGTATGTAGCAGTTATACAACTTAAATTGCTCAGAGTGCTGGCTGCAATAGCTGCAAAACTAGGTTGCAAAATATGGCAAGTGGATTCTGTGTCTACATACCTCAACAGTGTTCCAGAGTACAATGTACACATTGACTTACCCTCAGATTTTCCAGAGAAATAGAGTAAGCAAGGACTTCTCTTGAAAGCCCTGTATAGATTGATGCAGGGTGGTCAAGACAGGTTCTAGACACTAAATATAGCATACCTGGACCTAGGCTACCAGATATTAAGAGCAGATGCATGTGTACAGTCAGGCACTATGGATGGTGACCAGACAATCACATATACATTCAACAATGACATTTTTGGAATTTTAGCTATAAAAGAGGGAAACAGAGAAGGCTAAAAGGGAGCTTGAGAGTATCTACAAAATCAAGGATTTAGGAAATTTGATATACATATCAGGTATGGCCATAGAATGTGACTATCAGAATTCATACCATTTCCCCCTTCTCTTCACCATCATTCAACCTCATATTCTACACAGTCCCTCTCTATATCTCAGCCACACCCCCAGATCTCAGGCCACTGTCCTGCTTTAGCCATATCCAGATTTTAGCCACCTTTAGGACTGTTTTCCCTGTTTTAAATCATTTTCACAGGTCCAGATCACTTGCATTTGTTCCAAATCACTTCTAGAATTGCTTTCCTTATTTTATATCACTTCCTCTTGACTTGGATTACTTTTAGCTATGCCTTAAATCACTTCCACCTGACTCAAATCACTCCACCTGACTTAGATCACTTCCACTTATGTTAGATCACTCCCACCTGACTTAGACTGCTTCCAGCTTCCCCTTTTAGTAGTGTCCTACAGCTATATAAGGTCCTCTAGTCCATAGCTACACTCCAGTCTTGAGATGATCTATTGTGTCTGCTTTTTTACTTGTATTCATCCTCCTGTCTCTTTCTATTCAATCTCTCAGTTTCTAGATTTACCCTTCTCAGTTCTCTTATTTCTTGACTTATCCACATACTTGTTTTCTATCAAGTCTGCCTAGGTGGTTCTTTTGCTCTATAAGAGCCCCCCAGGGTTAAGAGATCCTGATAGTGATGTGCAATCTCACTATGCTAGTATGCATACCTACAACAGGTACTCCAACATTTTAGAATGACTGACTGCAACCCACATGCTACACCATTCCCCACAGACTACAGACAATTCATGGAGGACAAGCCATACTGTCAACTCCTTGGTTCACTCATATGGGCACAAGTTGCAACATGCCCAGATCTTTTATATGTAGTTGGAGTACTCACTTATTTCTAATAAAACCCAGCTGCACTATACTAAAACACAATGCTCTATGTGCTTGGGTATGTTAAGGGGACAATTATGTATTTCATAAGAACTCTTAAGAGAAACCAAACTGACAGGTTAAGTCAATGTAGGTTTTGGGAAAGACTTAGACACCTATAAGTCAATGGCAGGCTATATATTTTTGATGTCAGAGAGAGCTGTCTTGTGGTGCTCAAAATACTAGAGTACTGTTGCACCCAGCACTCAAGAAGCTGAGTACATAGCCATGACTCAGGAAGCCTAACAGAGACTCTGAATACTTAGTTTCCTATACAAATTGGACTCACACAAGACTTATGCATCACTCTTCTTATTGATAATTGATCATCTATAGCACTGGCAGAGTCAACAAAAGGATATGCTTAGGCAAAGGTCTAATTACTGTGTAATTGTCTACAACAAAGAATATTAGTATACTATATGAAGGTTGATGATCATTCAGTTTATAAATTGTGCATCAATTCAGCAGCTCTAATCAACAGTATTATTTTTGACTTGGAGAAAGATGAAATTCTAAAGAAAACTATTGCCCAAGGTATGATAGAAGAGACCAAACCTTTTATTTAAGTGCATGATCAACTGTAAATGATCTACCTCAATACTAATGTCAAATATAGGGAACATTACAGGGCCATCTCTTATAGGAATGTACTTCTTAATCCAATAGTCAAACCTCAAACTTTCTTCAGCTGCTTTGCTATCTAGCTGTGATGTCTAGGTTTGAGTATATATCTTTACCTATCCAATGACTGCTTTATTCCAGCTAACTCATACATGGGTTGTTTGGCATTATATGTGCACAAATGTTATATTCCTTCTGCATGTTTCCTGGTGATCCTAGATTTCTAAAAGCATTGGTAAGTCTGTACCTTGGAAATCCCTTTTGATTGATTGTATCAAAGCTAGTATCACAGTTTGTAGTGCTTCCATGAGTTGGTCAATTTTTCCATCTTGTCAAGCTGAATCCTTAGTGAAATGAGCATAATAAAGGGGGCACATGCAGCTCTTCTAGACATAAGGAGTGCACTATGCCTTTATTATATATAAGCTGCCAGGAAATGTATCAGTAACCCTTGATATTACTTATTTAGTCCAATGCTATTGATTAAATAGTAGATACAACTCTATTGACCTTTACTACAGTATACATTGTTCTTATACAAATGACTCTATAGGTCATCATTCCACCAATGGTTCAGATGTGTGTTCAAACTATTTGGAGGTATTCCATTCAAGTTGATATTTCTGTCCTATCCCTTCAGCTTCTATACATGGAGAGTCTACTGCAGTGAATACTTAGTATGCAACATTCCATTGTAGATATTGAATCTAAAATGCTGAACAACTCTCATCATTAACTACATCTCTTGCCCAATTTAGCAATTCCCAATTTAGTGATTCAAAGTTACTATCATATCCTTGCTTGCTTCTTACTGTTTAACAGGTTTTGGACTAAGTGAGACAACTCTGCTTCAGTTGTGGCATTTCTAATCTAATATGTGGTTTATCACATCAGTTTTTAATCTCATGGAGTTTGTCTTGATTTGTTTGATATAATAATCAAGTTCTCATTCTTTGGATAGATATGGCAACCCATGAATATATATTACCAGAGTACTACTACTATATATAGAGATGTCTACTCCTTTACACATATAATAAATTCTCATGTATATTAACAAAAGGATCTTATATTTGATCAATTTAGTTATGACTAGCATCTGTGATTTGATTATAAGTGCATTTCTTATTGATTTTCTAGATAGCATGCACACTAACTTCAGGAAGTGAGCTTCATTTATGACTTAGAATCAAGATATCTGTGCATGATGTTTCCTTAGAGTACAAAATATAATCAATCAACTGGCCATTTTCAGGAAAGCTTGTTTGACTAATCTATTACTGTATTATTATTAATCAGTGTGTAGTATGAGCACCAGACTGCTGACAAGTATTGTTTCAAGTTGTACACTTATAGCTGGTAAGTAATACTAGAAGCAGGCTTTGTTATGAGTTATTTCAGAGCACTATCCATTCAGAATTTACATTGAACCTCCTACAAGTCTCCAGTATACTGGTATATTCTTTAATGACATTTCCAGATACCTTGATGCTGACAAGTGATTATAATCAGCTTTTGACCTCATCAGTGGAAAGAGTTGGTATTATAGGCACTCTTTGTTCCCCACTTTCTCATCTTGAATGAAACCAGTCTATGTCAGCTCAATGCTGGTGTGCTCAGATATACTGACCTCAAAACTTGTCTGATCTCCAGTAGGTAATATACAGTGGCTCAAAAAACTGTCCCAATTTTATACTTTTTAAAAGATGATATTGGCATAAAAGATTGGAAGTATCTAAAATTCTGGTTAAATCATGTAAAATACTATGGCATCACAGCTACAAATTGCATCTTAGCCTATGTAATTTGAATAACTGATGGAGTAATGGCCATTTTAAAATATTTGCTCATTGGGACAATTTTTTAAGCATCTTTAACTTTGCAGATTTATCCCTATTTAGTCAGAAATAAAGAGTAAATTGCATGTGGGAATATCAACAGAGTCATGTGACCATGTTTGGGTATATTTTGGAGTGGTTCAAGTTGGTTGAACCATATCTTGACCTTCAACCACCATCATAAAAGCTACTTCTCCTGCATAATGTTCTACTGTTGCTTCTCTTCTTGCTCAAGGGTATTTTCTGCATTAGATTGAGGCTAAAACTGGTCTAGGGAAGTCTAATATTGGGAGGATCAGCAGAGAGTTGGAGGTGGACAAGGAAAACCATTCTGGAGGCCATTCAGCTAAGCTTACTCCATGTGATAAACAGGCTATTGTTTGACAAATCTCAACTGAGAGACTTGATACAGCTGTTCAGGCCACCAATTTTATCAACAACATCATTTCCAATCCTGTCTCTCCTCAGACTGTCTGGAATGTGCTGAAGGAGGAGGGGTATTGGTCTGCTATAAAGAGGAAAGTTCCTATGCTCAAAGCTAGACATAGGCAACTATGACTTAAATAGGCTCAAGAGCATTAAAACTGGACTGTGGAGGATTGAAAAAGAGTGTTGTGGACTGATGGGACAAAGATTAACAGGATTGGGTCAGATAGAAAGCAGTATGTGTGGAAGCTAAAAGGAGAAGGCATTTCAAACTGAACTACTACACCTACTATAAAACATAGAGGAGAGAATAATCTTATAGTATGGGGCTGTATAGGTTGGAATGGAACAGAAAAGCTGGTAGAGGTGGTGGGGGTCATGAATGCAGAGCAGTACTGTGAAATTTTGGAGGATGGAGCAAAGGAGAGCTTTAGAAATTGGAGATGGAGAAGAGTGCCCACTACTTCCAACAGGACAATGACACCAAACACAACTTCAAGAGGGCTAACAAGTGGTTTGAAGACAACAACCTTGATGTCCTCTGGTGGCCAGCCCAATCCCCTGATCTTAACTCTATTGAACACCTCTGGAAGTACCTCAAAGAGCAGCTTAGGCAGTATGAAACACCTCCTCATGGTGTGCATGAATTGTGGGAGAGGGTTGCAAAGGAGTGGGATGGAATACCAGCAGAAGTGTGCCAAAGACTGATAGAAAGCATGCCTAGAATGATTCAAGCAGTTAAGTACTAAATACCAAAATTAGAGATGCTCAAAAAACTGTCCCAATGAATGAATATTTTCAAATGGCCATTACTCCATCAGTTTTGATTTAAGTTACATAAGCCAAAATGCAATTTGTAGCTGCAATGCCATAGTACTTTACATGATTTAACAAGAATTTTAAATACTTCCAATCTTTCATGCCAATGTCATTTTTCAAAAAGTATAAAACATTGGGGCAGTTTTTTGAGCCACTGTATGTCAATGTTACATTTGACTATAATAGATTTTTATTCTAATGGAACATATATAGACACAGCCTGAACTCTTATACAAATATATAACACATGCTTTCAGCTAATTAGATAGAAAAAATAATTACAAGGACAGAAGATCCAATACCATTGTAACTCAACTTGTTTTCTTTATAGTCATTCCACTTATAGTTTTCTTTTGCCTTTCATCCAGAAATACCAATGTTGCTTGAACACACTCTCTGTGAAGTACAAAATTGCTGGAACATGATTGTTTTTCATTGAGATTTTATGTCTAAAGTTCAGAAAAGAAAAGTGTGTTCAATATTTTCAGTAGTAAATCTATGCAACAAGGTAACCATATGTAGTCAGAAGATGCTTGCCTATATACTTCACACTCTGATAATTTGTCAGCTCCAAATGACAGTATGTCATTCCTTCAATTTTTTTAAGAATTTGAGATAACTTGGCTTTCAGCCAATCTCCTCCTTAGAACTTTAAACTCTCCTAAATTTTAGAATATATAGCATACATAGACTCATTGAAGCCTATGTTTTTCTCATCTGATATATTAACTGGTCATGCTCAAAGTGATCAGTCACATAACTGAGTATCATGACTAGTTTCACACAAGCTATGGTCCATACCTTCAGCATGGGCCTGTAGTTTTTGCTTAGACCCAGACCTAACTTTGCCATGCTCAGTTAGGTCTTTGATATCCAACTCAATGCTTAATCCTGGCTCTAACCTCACTGCACTCAGTCAGAGCCTTGAGTTTCACAACTCAATGCTTAATTCCAGCTCTGACTTTGCTGCACTCAGTTAGAGCCTTGAGTTTCACAACTCAATGCTTAATCCTGGCTCTAACCTCACTGCACTCAGTTAGAGCATTGAGTTTCACAACTCAATGCTTAGTCTTGACTCCAACTTCACTGTGCTTAGTGTCAAAGAAACTGAATTCAATGTTGAACAATTAAGGAATATACTGATATATACACTTTTACTTTAAAAACAATTTTTTCAAGGGTTTTAATAGCTTAAAAAATAACCTATAATATTAAAACAATATCCCTAAGTGTATTAAAGGTGTTTAACATTTATATTACAATTTTTTCACTAATTTTTCACTGTAGAAATGAGCCAACTCTGAAGTAATTACCTTAAAAGGAAGGTTCTTATGTCATGCTTTGT